>CM052357.1:3130167-3254430 GCA_028551475.1 Casuarina equisetifolia | reverse complement strand
CTTTACGGCTTTGTTTTCTCTTGTAACTAGTTTTGGTTTTGCTTGATTAATAAACAAGTTTTGATTCCAAACATACAAGAGTTCATCAAATTCTTCACACTAGGTCTAGGCGACGGAAGACCCCTCGATGGCTGTAGCCACTGTTGTTGTAAAATGCCCTCCATGTTTGGAGAGGTGGAAACGCAGAAAAAATTCATGAAGAGTGCTTATGAAGAACATACTATACTCTATGGTCCAACTTCCTTAAATTTGCTTGCGTTGAAATCTCTTTAATTTTTAATGCATGCAACCTGGAATTGCCTCACATTTGCTCAGTTTCTACGACAAAGACGCCCGTCATACCGGCACCCTTCATTCTTGCTTTGGTGAGTTATCGGACACTTTTTCCTACTTCTTAGGCTGTTTCTTACTCCTATTTTTATCATTTTTCACTTACATTCTGCCTTTTATCATCTTTAAGTTTCTTTTTATCATCTTTCACTGCTCTTACGTTCTGCCTTCAGGGAAGAAAAGAGATATTGTCTAGTTATTCCACAAAAAACAAGTTGTTTTTAAGATCCTTGTGGAAAGAGAAATAGGTATAGTACATCATTATGAGGGTATCAATTTCCTTTGGATTTGAGTGCAGAATAAAAAGGTTTTTATTATTCTAGATGACATAAATCAAAATGAACAACTTGAACATTAGTAGGCAACCGGGAGCAGTATGGTCAATAGAGTAATCATCACAAGTAGAGATCATTATTTGTTGACATATTGGCGAATAACATCTATGTGGTTAAAGTTTTAAACAATTACTATGCTTTGTAGCTCTTTAGTTGAAAACTTATATATATATATACACACAATATCCTAAAGAAAACTACGTAGAATTAAAAGATATTGTAAATTACACATGAAGGCTTCCTTTAGCTCTTGGATTCAGCAATCTTGAGAATCTCTTTTGTGTTTCAAATTGTGTTTATCTCTGAGGCCTCTATGCCTTAGGCCCTATAAGATAAATGTCTTTATGGGTTGGTTTGCTCGATCGTTGCAGGCCTCCAACTCTTAGGCTCTATGAGGAAATGTCAGGATAGCTTGATTGGTACAATCGGTGCAATGGCATTACTGGGCACTAGTATGGCCGGTGCGGTAAGACAAATGGGAGGATCTGCGGGTAAGGTCTTGGCAACAAATGTAGGAACGTAAGGATATAGTTAGCGTTATAAACTATGCTTCCGCAGTGAACCTATGCTCGATTTGTTTTCATGAAAACTTTTGCTGGTTTTCGAAAGAGATGCATTTGGGGCTTCGCTTATGGACTTGAACCTTGTTTCAAAGGATGACACTGAGTAGAACCTGTTTGCTTGGACCTTCACGTTTTGATCCTACCATCGAGTACAACGTAGTTTCTTTTTGGAAAACACAACCTCTGTGTTCAGTGTTTTTAAAAGTATTCTTGGAATTTTTTAAGCATAGACTCTAAATTAACTTCACTGTGTCGCAAAGCCAAGTCCGCTGAATTTGTATGTTTTTGGATAGGTAAGAACAATCCGCGGGGGAGGCGCCAAGTTTTAATTTGAGTGATGGATGAAAAGCATATGACGGCAGCTTGCAATGAAGAGCTCGACATTTGGCATGAAGCATTTTTGCACTTCTCATGAGAACGCTTACAATCTCAGTGTCTTCTTCATCTAGAATATAACATTGTTTGCTTTTGAATACCAAAACATACTCACTTTTTTATCGTTTGTCCTACAATAAGAAAGTCTGATCCCAATTCTAGAACAAATAGGACTTGATGAATGACTTTTACTCCACAGAGGTTTCTACACAAATACTTCCCTTTCCCACTATGTCTAAATAATGATCATCTCTCGGCCTTGCACGAGACCAAAAGCTCCTGCCAATATGCACTCTCATATGGTGTCATGTGATTCTACAACCGCTATCTATGTACCAAAGTCCAAAATCAGCACAAGTTATTAACAAGTTAGCCAGAAACAGTATAGCTTCAATATCATTCTCTTCTTTGTGCGATGTTAGCTGTTTCAGACTTCTTAAATCGACAACTCTTCCCTAGGTACCCAATTTTTTAGCAATTTCTACACTGAGTGTTTCCCTTATGCGAGCAATATTTTTTTTCTAGGTGATTTGTTTTCATATATGCTCCACATTGTGGGTACTTAGCTCTACCACTTCTCGGCTTATCACCTAAAAGTGGACTAGGAGTTATTTTGGCATTGAAATTGGCTTGGAGTAGAAGATTTTCCATGCAACTACGTTCACTTATATTTGTGTAATTCATGGAACTTGGAATTGTTTTTTTATTGGAATCTCCATTGTTGTTATCTAGCTTTTGTGATCGACTTGAAAGTTGCAGTAATAATTAGTGCTATGCCAGGAGTCTTTAGCAACCTAGGATCCAGTAGACAGTAAAAGGGTAAAGAGAGTTATGCATCATAAATCAAAAGTGGTTAAATATCTATTGATAAAAAAAAAAATTGTTGTTGCAAAAATTAGAAAATAGAAAGTTCTTTGTTTTAGGGCTACAATTATCAAAGAAAATGGATAAAATAATGGAGAAATTTCTTTGATTGGATTAAAAAATGAAGATGTATAAGTCTAAAGTTGCTTAGAACAAGTTTTGTGGTAGCTATTTTGAACGTGGGTTTGGCATTAAAAAAGCTACAAATTAGAACATAATAGCTCAAACAAAGTACATATGAAACTTTTTGTCATCAAAATTTATATGGTTAACATGGAGAAACAGTTACATTATAAAACATTAGTGTTTTTCGAATCTAAAAGAATTGGGAAGTAGAACTTGGGCTTGGAGGAAAATTCTCAACGTAAGTAAAATCCTAGTAAATGAAATAAGTAACAAGTAATGGAAAATCAATGTCTCTATGGGATACATTATTTAATTGGTAAAAATCCCAATAGGCAACATAATTAGAGAGCGAGTCATTCTTAGCTCTAAGGTACTTAAAGATGTAAAGACAATAATGATAATTAAGAACAGAAAAGTAGAACATACCTACTAACAAATATTCCCATTGCATACATATAAGGAATATCAATTTTTTGTCCTAAGTCAAATGATATGATAAAAGATAAGTTTGTGTAGACTACTTTGGTCAATGGAAAATACTAAAATGCAAATATAAAATATGAGTGTGGGATAAAAGTTTTACATTAAATATATAATTCATTGCAGTAAGATTTAAATAAAAAAAATCCCTTCAACTTTTAAATTAATTTTTAAATTGGGCTTTTAGCCTTCCAACTTAATATCAAAAGGCAAGTTGAATTTTCTTCATCCTATATAATCTTGACCCTAATATTGTTTAGCGTGTGGGGATAAGTGTGCAAGATGAAAGTCTCAAATTAAGTACATGATCCTTGTGTTCAAATTTAAATAAGGGAATATCCCTCTAATTCTTGAGTTAGGCTTTAAATTAAGTTTTTACACTATCTAACTAAATAAAGGGTAATCATCCAAATTGGTGTAGAAACTGCAAATGAAATTCATGTAGATCATCATTTGTTTTATCATAAAAGATAGGTTCTTTATATCTTGTTAAATTCGCAGTTTCAAAATAGCAAGCATTGTACATTTGCAGGTTTGGATTCTTGGGCTGACAATCTGTCTTGGAACTGTAGGTAGTCAAATAGAAATGCATCCTGACAATTTCATGGAAGGGATATGCTCTGTTTTGGATGGTAGGTAGTAAATCTAGTTTAGACTTCGACAGTGATTTGAAAGATCGCATGGGATATGCTATGTTTATTATTTATGAAGTCTATGAGCTTAGTAGTTGTCAAAATAAAAGAAGAAAATAAAAGTTCGATGTAAATGGAAATTCGAACTCTAGAACACATGATGGCGGCCGCATTACTTTTCTTGGGATTGTTTGCGAAGTAGAAGTCAATCAATACAACAAAAAGTCTTGAGAATCTCTTTTATGATCTTAATCCTGTCGCCGTTGCTGGCTTTATTAGAGGTAGCACAAACATGTAGCACGCAACTTTTTTAGTTAAATCAATAAAAGTTTACTTGATAGTGAACGAGCATGGGCTCTATCTTATGTACGGGTATAACAAGATGAAAAATCATTAATTTTGGTCCATCTTTCTCTTTCATTGTCATGATTATATTAGTGTTGATTTTTTTACTCATCCCAATATGGTCTCCCTCTCACTATATCTTAACCATATTGCATGAATGCTAGTCTGTTTCTATTATGGAACAGAGGCCAATTTTCGGATACCAGATTTAAAACTTGCTTCTTGTTAAGAGACAATTAGCCGCAAGTGCACAGAAAAAATCACAAAAGCAGTATTTTATGTCAAAGAATTCTAATGTTATTTATTTATTTTTCTTTTTGCAGCTCTCTCTCTTTAGTTATTGTCTTAAATTCAAGAGTGGTTCAACCAAAGAAATTTTAGTTTCTTTGAACAACTTAAGGTCATATAGTATTGGACTCGGATGATGATTCTGAGAACTAGATTGGATATTTTCTCCTTGTTGCTTATCAAGTTCATCACCCAGGATTTTCTCCTACCAAAGGTCGTTAAATTGTTTGTCGTAGTATTGCATCCCCTTGACAATTACTCAATAAACTCTAGGGTTGATTGGTTCAATTAGTGCAATGGTATTACTGGGCATAAGCGTGTTGTCCATCTTATTTGCCAGTAAAAAAGGTAAAATTTGATCAAAGAGAAAAGTGTTGCTTTTACTTTCTCTACTTTTTAGTTCAAACTATTATTATTTTATTATTAGTTCTTTAATGGAACAAAAAATTGTTAGTGCTTCATTATTCATGAGTTGCCCAGTAGGCCTTAATATGTCTTGAGCATATTGCATGTATACAACTCTACTTCCTTTCAAGATGTTGGGGTAGAAGAAAAGTGTCAAATAATCTCTCTCTCTCTCTCTCTCTCTCTTTCTTTCTTTCTTTCTCTTTCTTTCTTTAAGAGTTTTGTTTCACTCATTAATTGGTGGCTTTTTGGTTTTATTGCTAATATTTGACTATGTTGAATTTTTCCAAATCTTGAAAGGAAACATGCTAAAGGCCTAAATTATGGGCAAGAAATATGAAAGTCACCTTGCAGTGGAAGAGATTTTACTCATTGTTTTGTACATATTTTGGTATAGTAGACACATTTGCTTGTTGTTTGTGTGCTAAAATTTATACTCTAAATCTACTTTTTAAATCCTATTCCGGTCATTTTCATTCTAGACCATTGAATGCAATTCAAATTTCATTTAATTCTATGATAACTGACCAACCTAGAACTTTATTCGATGACATATTGTTGCATGCTCAAAAGAAACTACAATATTTCTTCTCAACTTGCAATGGCATTTTTAAAGCTAATGATGAGAGATCTTGTGCCTGGTGGAGAGTTCAAGGCCGGTACAGAAAGAAGGACATCAAGGTTGCCAACTATGGTTGGCGGGTTTTACCATGAGATCTTTCTTTTTATCATGACAACTTTTCGTTGATCCTTCTAAAACATTGTCATCCATGAAATTGTAAAATACGAAGGCATCCGTTTCCTGTACGACTCTTTTCTGTGGAAGAGGTTGAGTAGAACTAGCTAGCTGGAACCTTGACACTTTGATCCGACGAGAACCAAGCATGTTTAGTCCCAAAAGATGACAGATAAAGACGACATACCCATCTGCCTAGGTTACTAAACCCCTTTTAACAGCAGTAACTCCCTTTATATACAAGGTATTTTCCATCAAGAGCGAGATATGTTTTGTTTTACGAAATTCAACCTCGTCTGTTCACTGTACTTAAAACTATTCTTGGAAATTGGAAAGCAACGGCAAATTGCCAATCCGTTGATCATAACTTGTCCAACGAAATACTATTAAAAGGATCGTGGAGTTGAGAGCAAGAAATGAGCTTCTGACCATTTCACGCAAAGCCAATGGGTTGCTTGTTTTCACTTGATTTTGAGAGTTTAAAATATCCAAAACAAGAAAGAAATCCTTATTTATACATAGGAAAAAAGAGGGAAAATAGAATTTTAAGCATATGAATTTTACAACTGAAGACCCAACAAGTCGATATAGTCCATGAAGCTGATATGTTGCAGCAAGTGTGGTAGAGTCGTGTTGGCTTTTCCAGGGTCAAGTAATATTCATGACGCCACAAATAAAAAAGCCTTACGTCAAAATTACATGATATAAAAGCCTTGTGGATTACGCAGGCTAAAAATATACAATGTAATGATCACAAAATACCACGACCCGACAAAGCGACGTATTTACTACTCTCAGGAATTTGTAGAAATGAATCGGAGTACATGTCACGTCAAAATTTCTCGTGTAAGATGTAGCCTAGGAATAATCGAAGTCGGCGCCTATTAGATAAAACGACGGCCGCGTTGGTCCTCATGACGTATCGTAAAAATCCTCAAATAACGCTATAAATACTCGGTGAAAATGTGCTACGACCAAGAGGTTGTACAGAAGAACCTCATAGGAATCGGTGGATGTAGCCACTGTACAGAAGAACCAAGGGATTTTCTAAATGCTGTGGGAGGCTTCGGTGCTGGATGGTGGGGATCTGATTCACATTGATACACACCCGAGGCATGTTTCCCTTGGCATAATACCAAGGATACTTGCAGCCATGCCCCTGATACGCATCCGAGGCATCATCTATCGGATGATGGGGATTCGGATTTCCCTTCTTGATAGGTGAAGGGCCCTAAATATAAGGCCATAGCCGATGTGGGACAACGATTCCCAACATGCCCCCAAAAAATTCATGAAGAGTGCTTTTGAGGAACATACCCTATGGTCCAACTTCCTTAAATTTGCTCGTATTTAAATCTCTCTAGATACGTTTTTTTACGCATGCAACCTGAAATTCCCGCAAACTTGCCAAATCTTGCCACGTAACGAATCTGTGCGGTGGATTGACGCTCAGAAGCGTCTTCATCTTCGGCATCTACTCAATAAATGTGTTTTTGCTCAGTTTCCACGACAAAGACGCCCGTCAAACCGGCGCCATTCATTCTTGCTTTGGGGAGATCGGACACTTTTTCCGACTTCTTAGGCTGCTTCTTACTTCTATTTTCATCATTTTTCACTTACATTCTGCCATTTATCATCCTTAAGTTTTCTTAAGCTAATGCTTTTTATCATCTGTCACTCCTCTTACGTTCTGCCTTCAGGCAATGAAAGTGTCGCGATTCTGAAGTAAAATCCTGTAAAACACCTTCGGAGGGAGAAACATTAGCACGGTAAGGGGACTGGAAGCAATGCGGCCTACTTGGAAGTAGGCATGGACCTAGGAAAAGTAGAGAAGGTTAAAGGGCTGGAAGAAATGCAGGCCACTTGGAAGTAGGTTGTAGTGGGTTGGCTATTGAAAAGTCAATTCAAAAGCATGATGGAATATGATGATCCTAAAATAAAATCTAGCAAAACATCCAAACCTATTAATAACCATGTGTCCTAACAAGCTTCTCTTTTTTTATCATCTTCATGCTGCTCCAAAAGAAAAGGCGATTTCTTTACAGATGGTGAAAACTTAGGAAGAAAAATACATTGTTGCCGAACAGTTAGAAGCAATCCAAGAATAAGTACTCACTTGTGATTTGACAGAATTATATTTCTTGAAATGACACTTGGAGCTCACTAAGATCCTGGACTAAATCAAACTCCAGACTGGTTGGTCTGGGCCCTGCACTTCACTGGAGCTGTGGGGAACAAAAAGAAAAACATTGTCTAGTTAGTCCACAAAAACAAGTATAAGAAATCATTTTGAGGGTATGAATTACATAAGGAATTAAGTACATATGATGACATTAAGTACATAATTTTTATTATTATTATTCTGGATGACATGGATGAAAACGAACAACTCGAACATTAGTTGGCAGGCAATTGGGAATGATTTGGATGAGAGAGTGGAATTATCTTCACGAGCGTAGATCATCATTTGTTCATTAGATATGTGAATAATATTTGTGAGGTTAAAGTTTTAAACAATCATTTTGCCTTCTAACTCTTGAGTTGAGAGGCTTTTAAAAAATATTTTCCTAAAGAAAACTTTGTAGAACTAAATGATATTGTAAATTGCACACGAAGCCTTCCTTTAGCTCTCGGATTCAGAACTTTCAAATTGTCTGGCCTCAATGTCTTGGGGCCCATAAGGGAAATGTCTTGATGGGTTGATTGGTTCAATTGGTGCAGGCCTTCCTGTCTTAATGTCTTGATAGCTTGATCGGTACGATCAGGCCAACGGAACTACTGGTCACAAGTTTGGGCCCGATCTTATTCAATTAAGGGTAAGATGTTGCTCCTTCTCTCTCTTTTCTTGTTTACTGCATTATTGTTTCATTAATTCTTCCACACTATGTCTCAAGCATATTCCATGTATCCAAGTCTGACCCCGTTATAGTAGAAAGAGCCCATATAGTATCTTTGCTTTTTTTATTTTTTTTTATTTCTTATAATTGAGTGTTGTTTCAATAATTGCTTGTTGGTTTTCCTTTTCTATTGCTAATATTTGATTAACTTGAAATTTGTCCCAATCTTGAAATGAAACATGCTAAATGTACTGAATTCTAATCACTCTACGTCACTGATTCCAATTTATTTTACCTAACCATTACTAAAACTTTATTTGATGTTGAATGGTCGCATATTCAAAGGAAAACATAGAAATGCTTATCCACTAGTTGCAATGGCATTTCAATGCTAAAATGGTGTGAGTTCCCTGGTTGATGAAACTTCGAGGTGGATGCTGAAGTAGACTGGCACAGTAAGACAAATGGGAGGATCTGCGGCTAAGGTCTTGGCATTTATGCACAGAACAACAAAGCAAAAGGACGCAGTAGGAACACAGCCGATGCTGGGTTCCCCATTTTTTTTCACGAAAAGTTTTGTTGGGTTCCAAAAGCGATGCATTTGGGGCTTCGCTGATCAACTTGAACCTTGTTTCAATGGATGATACTGAGAAGAACCAACTTGCTTAAACCTTCACTCTTTGATCCTACCATCAAATGCAAGATATTAGCCTCAACCTCTCTGTTTAGTTTTTATAAAATTATTATTGGAATTGTGTAAGCGTCGACTCTAAATTAACTTCGCCTTGTTGCAAATCAAGTCCGCCCGAATTTGTGTTTGTTTGGATAGACGAGAAAAATCCAAAGGAGCAACGGTAAGACTAAGGGAAAACTAAAGCAACCTGAAAAGATCAAACTTATTAACGATATCTGAAATTTATTCAAATAATTTCCCGTTAAATAAGATAGGTAGCTGCAAGCTATCTATATCGGAGTGAACAAGGTGTTCGGGGATGGCCACGTCGGAACTTGAGAGACGGATGAGTAGCACATGCGGGCAGCTTACAAAGCTGTCCTCGTCATCCGGCGTAACCCATTTTCGCTTTCCTCGCAGCAAAGCCGGCCTAAGCACGAGCCTCTTAGTTTTAAATGCTGCAATTCGAACCGGTCGCTAAGCGGCATTGCCAAACTTACCAAGCCTAGTAAAGCAGCAAATCCTTCTCAACCAGCTATGCTTCTCAGATTGATCCGTGATAACTCTATTTTTATAGAGTTATTTTGACTATTTTAGGATATAAATAATACAAGTTTTATAAGATAATATTTAAGTTTTGATATATTTATGTAAACTGGTGTTATTTATGCAGCAAACCCCAAAAGAGCAAAAGAAATAAAGGAAGAGAAAGTTACAAAAAGGCACGTGAAGAAGACAAGGAAAGAAAAAGAAGTCAAAAGAAGAAAGATGAGGCAACGTGTAAAGCAGCAAAAGAGGAGGAAAAGGACAAAAAAGGACAAGAAAGGAAATAAAGGAAAAGGGGCAAAAAAGTGAATTATTAAGGGAGAATCTTAGGGCACGCATCCCAAGATAGAATAAAAAGACAAAGGAACGTGAATTAAAAGGGGAGGAGAAGGCGCCGCACAAGAGTAGAGGAGAATAGGAGAGAGAAGAGAGAGAAGAGAGAGAAAAGAAGAAGAAGCCGTGTGTTGCCGCCGAAATCAACCAAGGAAGAGAGAAAAAGTGAGAGAAGAAAGAGAAAACCAAGAAAGAAAAAGAGAAATAGAGGCGTGAAAGCTTCCCTCTATTTCTTATCATTCTTGAATTATAGGAATTCTGTAAAGAATTCTTAAAGAAAAGACAGTGTGGTGACAACTTTCCTGTTTTTTTTTATTTAAGATGTTTTGCTTAATTTCTACTATTGCTTTGGTTTGTTATTTTATTATGTTCTAAACTTCTTTTGTTAGAGCGAAGATGTAGCCTAACTATGATGATGTGAATTTTATAAGTTTTTATGTTTTGCAAGATATTTTATTTATGTGAGTTATATATTATTATGCTTAATGCTTTTAAGTGATTGGCCACCACTTGAATGATTTGATGTGCATATTTGAGACTGAGAGGTAATAATATGCAATTGCTTCTTATAATATATAACCATGAATTAAATGTGGATAGACATATACCATGTTATTTGTGTGGCTTTTGGTGATAAGATGATCGAAAGATTTATTATAAACCAGGAATATTCACAAATCCTAATGCATTTGGTTTGTTTCAATTCACATATAGAGATATAGTGAATTAATGAACTAAATAGGTTTGCTATACCTAGACATAGGATAGTAAATAAATTAGGAAGTTCCGCCATCACATGGGTAATATCATTCTTGTAGGCATAAACTATAAAAATTCATATCTAGTAGTTATGGTGAAATCGGAAGCTCTAACATGTTTCTCATCTTGATTTTTCTTACTTGGATTCAATTTTAATTAGTCTTGAGTTTTCGTTTTAAAAGTTTTAAATTTTAATTCATCATCAACAATATTTTGATTTGCTAGATAAATTTTAGGATTTATTCATCATTAGTATTTAATTAGTTTAGTATTCACCAATCTTCGTGGAACGATACTTTTCTTATCATTATATTACTTGTTCGACATGTTCACTTGTATTTAAAATTCACCGAACAAGTTTTTGGCGCCGTTGCCGGGGATTGGTTGTTTTACTACTCATTAATATTAATACTAAATAATTCTAAGTTTAATCTAGTTTTTATTTTCTTTAAAAAAAAACGATTTTTTTTTGTTTTGTTAGATTTTAATTTTGCTTTGCTTTATTATTGTTATTTTTACATTAAAAAAAATTTAATTAAAAAAAAAAATCAATCATTTTTTTTAGTTGCTACTTTTTAGAATTGTTACAAACATGCATGACCCGTAGCCAATGAGAACAACTTGTTAATCTTGACCCAGAAATTGAACGCACAGTCAGAAAGTAACGAAAGGAGCTAAGAGAACAAAGAAGTAAAGTTACAAAAATGGCAGAGAATGATGATCCACGCAAGCTTCTAAAAGAATATGTTGCACCAACAGTTCAGGGTGCCACATCAAGCATCAAAAGGCCTGCAATTCAAGCAAACAACTTTGAAATCAAGCCAGCACTCATTCAGATGCTTCAAAATTCTGTGCAATTTAGTGGGCTACCAAACGATGATCCAAATGCTCACATTGATGCTTTTCTTGAAATCTGTGACATGATTAAATACAATGGAGTCACAGATGATGCTGTTAGATTAAGGCTATTCCCATTTTCTTTAAAAGACAAAGCTAAAAGTTGGCTTTCTTCTCTTCCTGCAGGATCAATTACAACATGGGATGATTTAGCTCAGAAATTTCTTAGTAAGTTCTTTCCTCCAGCAAAATCTACAAAAATGCGTAACGATATTACCGCTTTTATGCAGATGGACAATGAATCATTGTATGAAGCTTGGGAAAGATTCAAGGAGCTTTTAAGAAAATGTCCACAACATGGACTACCCATATGGTTACAAGTACAAACTTTCTATAATGGGTCTAGTACAAATCTTCGTTTTATGCTTGATGCAGCTACAGGAGGGGCTTTGAACAATAAGACACCAGAAGAAGCATATGATCTTTTGGAGGAAATGGCAAATAATAGTTACCAATGGCCTACTAAGAGGTCACCAGTGAGGAAAGCTAGTGGAATTCATGAAGTAGATGCTTACACTGCAATGTATGCACAAATTGAAAAACTCAACAAGAAAATAGATAACCTGAGTGCTCCAGTCATGAGGATTCAGAACATATTATGTGATCATTGTGGTGGAGGACATGCAAGCATAGAGTGCCAAGTAGGTAACACCTTTGCACAGGGTAGCGAAGATGCTAATTATGTTGGAAATTCAAATAGGCCACAAAATAATCCATACTCCAACACTTACAATCCGGGATGGCGTAACCACCCAAATTTTTCATGGAGTAATTCTAATGCAATGAGGCCACCACCAGGGTTCAGGCAACCAGAAGAAAAGAAGCCTAACTTAAAGGAAATGGTTGCCAAGATGTTACAGAACAACGAAACAAGAATGCAAAACCAAGAAGCTTCAATTCGAAATTTAGAGGTGCAAATAGGTCAGTTGGCTAATATGATTTCTGGAAGACAACAAGGTTCATTGCCAAGTAGCACAAAGAAAAATCCTATAGAAGATGCAAAGGTAATAACCTTGAGAAATGGCAAACAAGTGGGAAAAGATGATGTTGAGAAGGAAAATGTCAGGGATAAGGAAGATGATGTTAGCACGCAGCCTGAGGAGGCAACCAAGAGGACATTATTCCTTGATAATCCCAAGCCTTATGTGCCTCCAGTTCCATTTCCTCAGAGACTCCAGCAACATAAAATAGATAAGCAGTTTTCTAAATTTCTTGATGTATTTAAAAAATTGCATATTAACATTCCTTTTGCAGATGCATTAGCTCAAATGCCCAGTTATGCAAAATTTCTTAAGGAGATATTGAAAAACAAAAGGAAGCTGGAAGAGTATGAAACTGTGAAGCTAACTGAAGAATGCTCAGCCATCTTACAAAACAAACTGCCTCCAAAATTAAAAGATCCAGGGAGTTTTACAATTCCTTGTACTATTGGAGATTCTCACTTTGATAAGGCATTATGTGATTTAGAGCTAGTATTAATCTAATGCCTTTTTCTGTTTTCAGGAAATTAGGATTGGGTGAAGTGAAGCCAACCACAGTGTCCCTACAATTGGCTGATCGATCAATTAAATATCCGAGGGGCATTGTAGAAGATGTATTGGTAAAAGTTGACAAATTCATTTTTCCTGCAGATTTTATAGTACTTGACATGGAGGAAGACTTTGAGGTACCACTTATCTTAGGTCGACCTTTTCTAGCAACAGGAAGAGCTTTGATTGATGTACAACAAGGGAAGTTAATATTAAGAGTTCAAAATGATTCTGTCACTTTTAATGTTTTTACTGCTATGAAACATCCATCTGATGATAGTTCTTGCTTTAGGGTTGAGACAATTGATAAGTTTGTGAATAAGATTTTTCAAGAAAAGGTTTTCAAGGATCCACTTGAAGCATGCTTGGTTCACTCAAAGAATGAAGAAATTGAAAGTGAAGAGATACAGGAGTATGCCAATCTCATGGAGGCAAATCCACCATATTTACAGCAAAAGGCACTACAGTTTGAGGAGTTAGGACAACACATGACAAAACCTAAGCCATCGATTGAAGAGCCTCCAAATTTTGAACTCAAGCCCTTACCTTCTCATTTGAAATATGTTTATTTAGATGAAGTTTCTACTTTGCCAGTAATTATATCTTCTTCTTTGACAGAATCAATGGAAAAGAAATTACTTCAGGTGTTGAGAGAGCATAAAAGAGCAATTGGATGGAAAATAGCTGACATCAAGGGAATTAGTCCTTCACTTTGCATGCACAAGATTTTGATGGAAGAGCAGTACAAAGCTACTGTTCAACCTCAAAGGCGATTAAATCCAAAGATGCAAGAAGTGGTGAAGGCTGAGGTAATCAAGTTGCTTGATGCAGGGATCATTTATCCTATCTCAGACAGTCCCTGGGAAGGAATAGTGCTTGGGCATAAGATATCTAAAAAAGGATTAGAGGTTGATCGAGCTAAAGTGGAGGTCATTGCAAAACTGCCCCCACCAACATCAGTGAAACTTGTTAGAGGCTTTTTAGGGCATGCAGGATTCTATAGGCGATTCATAAAAGATTTTTCTAAAATCGCTAGACCTCTTTCAAGTTTGTTGGTTAAAGATGTGAAATATAACTTTTCTGATGAATGCTTGCAGCCTTTTAACACTTTAAAGGAAAAGTTAATATCAGCACCAATCATGGCAGCACCAGAATGGACTTACCTTTTGAGCTAATGTGTGATGCTAGTGATTTTGCAGTAGGAGCTGTTTTGGGACAACGGAAGAATGGAGTTTTTCAGACCAATCACTATGCCAGTCGAACCTTGTCAGGTGCACAATTGAATTATTCAACAACAAAAAAAGAACTTTTGGCAGTAGTATTTGCTTTTGATAAATTTCGTTCTTATCTAATTGGTTCCAAAGTTATTGTTTATTCTGACCATTCTGCTCTCAAGCATCTACTTGAAAAGAAAGAATCAAAACCTAGGTTAATAAGGTGGATTCTCTTGCTACAAGAGTTCGATTTGGAGATCAAGGATAAGAAAGGGACCAAAAATCTAGTTGCAGATCATTTGTCCAGAATTCCCAATCTAAAGGAAGAAGATCAACCGATTATGGAAGAATTTCCCGACGAAAACATTTTTGCGCTCCAATCCATCCAAATTCCCTAGTATGCTGATTTTGTCAATTATTTGGTAAGTAATGTTCTTCCTCCTGAAATGTCATATCAACAAAGAAAAAAATTCTTTTCTGACCTCAAACATTATTTTTGGGAAGAGCCTTTCTTGTTTAAAGTATGTGTAGACCAGGTTATAAGGAGATGTGTTCCTGAGGAAGAGATGGCTAGTATCCTACACCATTGTCATGCTAGAGAAGCTTGTGGTCATTTTGGTGCCACCAGAACTGCAGCTAAGGTTTTACAGTCTGGATTTTATTGGCCTACACTTTTTAGAGATGCATATTCATATGTAGTTGCATGTGATCAATGTCAAAGAACTGGGAATATTTCTAGGAAACATGAGATGCCTCTAAACAATGTTGTTGTGTGTGAGTTATTTGATGTTTGGGGTATTGATTTCATGGGACCCTTTCCACCTTCTTATGGAAATATGTATATTTTGGTGGCTGTTGAGTATGTGTCTAAGTGGGTAGAAGCAGTAGCGTTGCCAATAAATGATGCTAAGGTTGTGGTTAAATTCTTAAAGAAAAATATTTTTACCCGTTTTGGCACTCCTAGGGCAATCATAAGTGATAGAGGGACCCATTTTTGCAACAAACAATTTGAAGCACTTTTGGGTAAGTATGGGGTTACCCATAAGATTGCTACCCCTTATCACCCTCAGACTAGTGGTCAAGTTGAGATATCAAATAGGGAAATTAAGAGAATTTTGGAAAAAACTGTGAATGCCTCAAGGAAAGATTGGTCAATGAAACTTTATGATGCACTTTGAGCCTATAGAACAGCATTCAAAACACCAATTGGAATGTCTCCTTTTAGGCTAGTGTTTGGGAAGGCTTGTCATCTACCGGTAGAATTAGAGCATAAAGCATATTGGGCTTTGAAATTTTTGAACTTTGATATGCAGTCTGCAGGTGAAACTCGATTGTTGCAACTGAATGAATTGCAGGAATTACGAGATGAGGCCTACGAAAATGCCAAAATATACAAGGAGCGGACAAAAAGATGGCATGACAAACACATATTAAGGAGAGAGTTTGTGGTTGGCCAAAAAGTATTACTTTATCATTCTCGTCTTAAATTGTTTCCAGGTAAATTGCGGTCTCGATGGTCTGGCCCTTTCATAGTCACTAAGGTATTCCCATATGGAGCAATAGAAGTTGCAAATGACACCCAAGGCACGTTTAAGGTGAATGGTCAGCGTTTGAAGCCCTACTTTGAGGGAGTCAATATGCAGAAGACTACCATTGATCTTCTTCCTCCTTGAGTAGCAACATTGAAGATAGTTTGGCTGAAAACTATAAAGCAAGCGCTTCTTGGGAGGCAACCCAAGCATTTTATTGGTTCTTTTGTTGAAAATTTTGTCACCACCATCTCCTCAAAGCTTTCTATGGCTATCACCTACAATCAGGGGAGTTTTCTCATTCCTATTTTACCTTTATTTTTGCTTTATTTCTTTTTACATTGAGGACAATGCTCCATTCAAGTTTGGGGGTGGGAAAATAAATCTTTTCTTGCTAAATATAATTGAATTTTTCTCATGTCATGATTAAACCCTTTGTTTTGAATTCTTAGCGATTCTTAGGAAGATGTAGATTCTGTTCAAACCTACAATTGTGATGTGAGTTAAGTGTGATTCTGATTATGTTGATTCATTTATTAAGCACTAAAAGTCCTTCATTTTTTAAATTGTGTCTATCTCTAGAGAACATTCATGTGAAGTATGTGATTTTCTTAGATCTCACCTGAATCTTAGAATTTGTTTGATTTTCTCTTGAGGCGAAATCCTAGGCTGCATCTAATTGAGAAAATGATTTAGGCCATTCTTTGGATCGTTTGAGCCTTTCAAGCCAACCTTATTTATTTATCACCAGTCACCCCGCTGAGCCTTGATTTATATCCATTTTTTTATTTTGACACCCACATATATATACCTTTGAGCCTTTGATAAATTATCTTTTCGTCCCGCACCCTTGAACATGTTGATTTTGAGTGAAAGAGAAGTCGAGGGGAAGGATGTTATATGGGAAGGATATTAATTGCAATGATTATGTAGCATAATATGTTGCTTTTGTGAATGCAAAAAAAAAAAAGGAAATGCAACATTTGTCTAAGAATGGAATTCTCTTATTGCTTATTGTCAAATTCAAGCAACTAAAGGTTTAGAAATTGACTTTTGCACAGTAGTTGGATGTCATCAACAAGATAAGATTATAATGATTACATTTCTAGTCCTACTACTTGCTTTATAATTGCAAGCATGATTGTGACTTTTGTGAGTGTCAAAATCCAAGTGAAATCAAGTATTTTTGGGAAGAAATAAATGAGAGAATTTGTGATAGAAAGATCATTTGCAAAAAAAAAAAAAAAAAAGAAGAAGAAGAAGAAGAAGAAGAAGAAAGCAAAGAAAGGAAGTGACAAAAGCTTAAATTAGATCCTAGAAAGCAATGTGTTCATGGGTGAATTTAGCCTAAATGACTTTCATCTTACCCCTAGCCCAGACTTACATTACAAGCTTATAAAAGTCCTATTGATTCTTGGTTAGATGATTGGCCTACATTAGTGGAGAGAGGAATGAAAAGCAAACCTATGAGGTTTGGTTAAAGATTTTGAGAGATTGCATATTAATGTGGATCTATTTAGAGTGCATATAGTTGAAAAGATAAGGACTCACACTCACACATACGAACATGGTCAACATAGTTAAGAGTCTATCTTATCTTATGAATAATTGTTGTGTTTGCATGAAAGTTATATTTTTTCTTTGAATTGTTAAGTTGAGCAATTTTGAGTGAATTTCAAGAAAGGGTTTTGTCTGAAACTATTATCTCTTACTTTTGCTCGAGGACTAGCAAAATGTCAAGTTTGGGGGTTTTGATAACTCTATTTTTATAGAGTTATTTTGACTATTTTAGGATATAAATAATACAAGTTTTATAAGATAATATTTAAGTTTTGATATATTTATGTAAACTGGTGTTATTTATGCAGCAAACCCCAAAAGAGCAAAAGAAATAAAGGAAGAGAAAGTTACAAAAAGGCACGTGAAGAAGACAAGGAAAGAAAAAGAAGTCAAAAGAAGAAAAGAGGAGGCAACGTGTAAAGCAGCAAAAGAGGAGGAAAAGGACAAAAAAGGACAAGAAAGGAAATAAAGGAAAAGGGGCAAAAAAGTGAATTATTAAGGGAGAATCTTAGGGCACGCATCCCAAGATAGAATAAAAAGGCAAAGGAACGTGAATTAAAAGGGGAGGAGAAGGCGCCGCACAAGAGTAGAGGAGAATAGGAGAGAGAAGAGAGAGAAAAGAAGAAGAAGCCGTGTGTTGCCGCCGAAATCAACCAAGGAAGAGAGAAAAAGTGAGAGAAGAAAGAGAAAACCAAGAAAGAAAAAGAGAAATAGAGGCGCGAAAGCTTCCCTCTATTTCTTATCATTCTTGAATTATAGGAATTCTGTAAAGAATTCTTAAAGAAAAGATAGTGTGGTGACAACTTTCCTGTTTTTTTTTTTATTTAAGATGTTTTGCTTAATTTCTACTATTGCTTTGGTTTGTTATTTTATTATGTTCTAAACTTCTTTTGTTAGAGCGAAGATGTAGCCTAACTATGATGATGTGAATTTTATAAGTTTTTATGTTTTGCAAGATATTTTATTTATGTGAGTTATATATTATTATGCTTAATGCTTCTAAGTGATTGGCCACCACTTGAATGATTTGATGTGCATATTTAAGACTGAGAGGTAATAATATGCAATTGCTTCTTATAATATATAACCATGAATTAAATGTGGATAGACATATACCATGTTATTTGTGTGGCTTTTGGTGATAAGATGATCGAAAGATTTATTGTAAACCAGGAATGTTCACAAATCCTAATGCATTTGGTTTGTTTCAATTCACATATAGAGATATAGTGAATTAATGAACTAAATAGGTTTGCTATACCTAGACATAGGATAGTAAATAAATTAGGAAGTTCCGCCATCACATGGGTAATATCATTCTTGTAGGCATAAAGTATAAAAATTCATATCTAGTAGTTATGGTGAAATCGGAAGCTCTAACATGTTTCTCATCTTGATTTTTCTTACTTGGATTCAATTTTAATTAGTCTTGAGTTTTCGTTTTGAAAGTTTTAAATTTTAATTCATCATCAACAATATTTTGATTTGCTAGATAAATTTTAGGATTTATTCATCATTAGTATTTAATTAGTTTAGTATTCACCAATCTTCGTGGGACGATACTTTTCTTATCATTATATTACTTGTTCGACATGTTCACTTGTATTTAAAATTCACCGAACAATCCATTACCGAGTTTGTGCCTTCCGTAGCCCCATGAACACTCAAAGATCCTCTTCATCCTCAACACGATGGTGGAGATATGATGTTTACCCATTTCAAGTACACTAAAAAAATAAGTGTGACCCATTTTTCAATTGAGAACCATAGAAATTATAATATAAGTCAATTGAAGAAGCTATCAAGATACCACTTTTGATATAAGAAATCTATCCTTATATATAAGTCATCAAATAAAGTTATATTTGCTAATTCCACCTAACCATATCAAGTCATGTCTTTTAATTTTAATATTAGCTTGACACAATTCTTTATATGCATAAGGCTTGAAGAGTGTAGATAAGAGAGTTTATTGTAACTTAAGAAGGCTTTTCTAACTCCATACCATATTTCTTTTGATGTTAAAATGCATAACTAAAATTTTCCTACATTTAGTACTATAAGTCTATCTACTCTATAAAGATAAACTTGGATAATTAATGAGATTTCAGAATGACTTCCTTAACAAAATTTTATTCTATACTTTAAGAGCTAATGGCCTAAGTTTTCCTTATTTTTTAGGTGAGCAAATAATCTACCAAACAATCTTGTGAGTTTTATGATCTTCCAAATTACCCACCCATAGATAGTGTTTAATCTTTTTCTCAATCTCATAAATAGTTTACTTTGGGAGAAAAAATATTTGCATTCAAAAGATACCAATAAAATTAAGAACTAATTTTGTCAATTATAACCTTTTGGCATAACTTAGATGTCTTATTCTCCAACCATCAATTTTTTCCATGATTTTCTCAATCAAAATCTTACAATCAGCATGAGTAAGTCCTTTTTTAATAAGGGAAACACCGAAATACCTAATTGGTAGAGTTCTTAGCTCTTAAGTGGAATAACAAATTGTTATTTCTTCATTATTCATGAGTAGCCCAGTAGGCCTTAGAGGAACTCTTTCTTCCACAATGTCCATCTGCACTATGTCTTGAGCATATTTGCATGTATGCAACGCTAATCCCATTACATATGTTAGGGCAGAAGAACAACGTCAAATAGTTTTTTTTTTTCTTTGCCTTTCCCCTTATCTTGATTCTCTCTCTCCTTTTTTTTTTTTCCTTCAAGAGTCTTATTTCAATCATTAATTGGTGGTTTTTTGTTTTTGTTGCTAATATTTGACTAAGTTGAATTTTTCCAAATCTTGAAATGAAACATGCTAAAGGTACCAAATTATAGGCAAGAAATGTTAATGTCACCTTGAATTGGAAGAGATTTTAGTCTCTTTTTTTTTTGGTACATATTTCAGTATTGTGGACACATTTGCTTGTTGTTTGTGTGCTAAAATTTATAATCTAAATCTACCTTTTGAATCCTATTTCTGCCACTTTCATTCTGGATCATTGAATGCAATTTAAATTTCATTTTATTCTTTGATAGCTGACCGATCCTAAAAGCTTATTTGATGACACGTGGTTGCATGCACAAGATAACATAGAATATTTATTCACAAATTGCAATTTCATTTTAACGCTAACGATGAGAAATCTAGTACCTAGTGGAGAGTTCAAGGCCCGTAGAGAAAGATGGACATCAGTGTTGCCAACGATGGTTGGCGTGATTTACCATGAGATCTTTCTGTTTTTTATGACAAACTTTTTGTTGATCCTTCTAAAACATTGTCATCCATGAAATATTAAAATATGACAGTGTCAGCTTCCTGCATGACTCGTTTCTATGGAAGAGGTTGTGTAGAATTAGCTAGCTGCTTGACACCTTGATCCGACCAGAACCAAGCATCATGATTAGTCACAAAAGATGATAGATCCAAAGGACGTACTTATCTGCCTAGGTTAAGAAATCTTTTTTAACAAAAATAACTCCTTTGTATACAAACCTCAATTGTAGGATTATCTCTCTGTGTGGAATGCTTATATTAGCTTGCACGTGAAAGGGAGAGTGTTGAAGATGTGGACATTCTAGTTTAGTTGTAAAAGGATAGGTCTTTAAGCTTATAAGCGATAAAGTTTTTTCACTTAATATCTTAAGATTTTATAATAGACCTCACACTCTAATATGATATACAATAAGAAATGGACCTTCACTTTCTAGTCCTCCATGCTTCATAGTTAGGTTTCTGTTTCTATGTGTAGTGCTTATGTTAACATATACATGAGGGGAGTGTTAAAGATAAATATTATCTCACATTAGACACTAAAGGATAAGCCCTTAATCTTATAAGTAGAGAGATTGTTTTATTTATTGTCTTAAAGTTTTGAAATGAATCCTTACACTTTAATATGATATTAGAGTTAGGAGATAAACCTTTACTTTCTTATTCCCTAAACAAACCTAAGTTGTGGAATTATCCATCAATATGTAATGCTTTTATTAGGCTACACGTTAAAGGGGGGTGTTGAAAATGTGGATATTTCAAAACAATTGTAAGAAGATGGACCCTTAAGCCTATAAGTGATGAGGTTTTTCTATATAATGCCTTAAGGTTTTATAATAGGCGCTCACACTCTAATATAGTATAAATGTTAAGGATAAATTTTTATTTTGTAATCTCTTATGCCTCAAAATTGGGATTCTTTTCATATGCAATACTTTTGTCAACATATATGTGAGAGAAAGTGTTAATAATAGGTGTTATTCCACATCAGTAGCATGAGAATAGACCTTTGATCTAATAAATAATGACTTTCTCATTTAATACCTAAAAGTTTTAAAATGAATTTTCACACTCTAATATTTTTCACTCGGTGAAAAATATTTTTTTTTTTACAAAATTCAACCTTGTCCGTTCAGTGTGCTTAAAACTATTCTTGGAAATGGGAAAGCTTAGGCAAATTGCCAACCTATTGATCATAACTTGTCCACTGAAACTCTATTGTAAGGATCGTGGAGTAGGGAGGAAGAAATGAGCTTCTGACCTATCACACAGCAAATGGATTGCTTGTTCTTACTTGATTTTGAGAATTTACAATATCCGAAACGAGAACGAAATACTTGTTTAAACATAGGAAAAGAGGAGGAAAAATGAAATTTTGAGCATATGAATTTTACAATTGCAGACCGAACAAGTCGATGCAGTTCGATCTGCTGATTTGTTGCAGTAAGTGTGGTCGGGTCGAGTAATATTCGCGACGCGACAAATATACAAGGTAACATGTCACATTACAATTTAAACAACTACATTCATGTATCAGAATCGCATGGTATAAAAAGTTCTGGGATGAGGATACCGATGATGTTTTCCAGCCTTTCAGCACGGTCGAGTAATGTTTACGACACGACAAGTATACAAGGCGACGTATCAAATCACAATTTAAGCAACATACCAATCAGGATTACATATTGCAAAATATTTTGACACAAGGATACCCTTTGACATTTCCGGCCTTCCGCTTACCCCAGACGACAAATATGCAATGTAAATCCCTGAATACTCACGACCCAACAAATATATAATGTAACTGCCCTGAATCCTGTCCACCCGACAAATATGCAACGTAAGTAACCTGAGTACACACGACCCCAACAAATATATAATGTCTTTCGGCCTAGATATTGCTGCACGGCCCCCAAGTTTATACCGTGACGGGTCAATAAAGTACGCAGGTAAGTCACAAAGCGACGCCTGAACTGCTCTCAAAAATTCCTAGCCTAGGAGTCACCGAAGTCGGCTACAATTAGATTGAACGACGGCCTCATTGGAGCTCTTAAAATACTCGATGAAAATCCAGTTACGAACAAGATTCGACCAAATTCTTAAGGGAGGACGCATTGAGATATTTAATGGGCTGGATTCTATCAGAGAGCTCCACGGGGTCTAGGCGACGGAAGACCCCTCTGTGGCTGTGGTTACTGGTGTTGTAAAATGCCCTCCATGTTTAGAGAGAGAGAAACGCAGAAAAAATTCATGAAGATTGCTTCTGAAGAACATATTATACTGTATGGTCCAACTTCCTTAAATTTGCTTGCATTGAAATCTCTTTAAATACGTTTGTATTTACCGGCACCCTTCATTCTTGCTTTGGTGAGTCATCGGACGCTTTTTCTGACTTCTTGGGCTGTTTCTTACTTCTATTTTTATCATTTTTCACTTACATTCTGCCTTTTATCATCTTTAAGTTTCTTTTTATCATCTTTCACTCCTCTTACGTTCTGCCTTCAGGAAAGAAAAGAGATGTTGTCTAGTTATTCCACAAAAAACAAGTTGTTTTTAAGATCCTTGTGGAAAGAGAAATAGGTATATAATATCATTACGAGGGTGTCAATTTCCTTTGGATTTGAGTGCAGAATAAAAAAGTTTTTATTATTCTAGATGACATAAATGAAAATGAACAACTTGAGCATTAGTAGGCAACCGGGAGCGGTATGGTCAATAGAGTAATCATCACAAGTAGAAATCATTATTTGTTGACATATTGGCAAATAAAATCTATGAGGTTAAAGTTTTAAACAATTACTATGCTTTGTAGCTCTTTAGTTGAAAACTTATATATATATACAATATCCTAAAGAAAACTACGTAGAATTAAAAGATACTGTAAATTACACATGAAGGCTTCCTTTAGCTCTTGGATTCAACAATCTTGAGAATCCCTTTTGTGTTTCAAATTTTGTTTATCTCTGAGGCCTCTATGCCTTAGGCCCTATAAGGGAAATGTCTTGATGGGTTGGTTTGCTCAATCGGGCCTTCAACTCTTAGGCTCTATGAGGAAATGTCAGGATAGCTTGATTGGTACAATCGGTGCAATGGCATTACTGGGCACTAGTATGGCCAGTACGGTAAGACAAATGGGAGGATCTGCGGGTAAGGTCTTGGCAACAAATGTAGGAACGTAAGGATATAGTTAGCGTTATAAACTATGCTTCCGCAGTGAACCTATGCTCGATATGTTTTCATGAAAACTTTTGCTGTTTTTCGAAAGAGATGCATTTGGGGCTTCGCTTATGGACTTGAACCTTGTTTCAAAGGATGACACTGAATAGAACCTGATTGCTTGAACCTTCACGTTTTGATCCTACCATCGAGTGCAACGTAGTTTCTTTTTGGAAAACTCAACCTCTCTGTTCAGTGTTTTTAAAAGTATTCTTGAAATTTTGTAAGCATAGATTCTAAATTAACTTCACTGTGTCGCAAAGCGAAGTCCGCTGAATTTGTATTTGTTTGGATAGGTAAGGAAAATCCAAAGGAGCACTGATAAGATAAAGAAAAACTAAAACAACCAGAAAAGGTCATTTTTATTTAATATTTTAGAATTTTATTTGGTTGACAAGCATCTAATTCATCAGAGAATAGGTATTATTTAAAACTTGTTAATATTAAGTTTGACACCTAAATATGTGCATATGTGAATTTGGGTGCGGATATTTAAAAAGAAAAAAATATATTTGGATAATTTCTCAAATAAACTAGGTGTCTCTCTGGAAGCTATGAACGTCTTCAAGAAGGCCGCGGCCAGCGGTTGGGGGGGTTGAGTGGGGGGGTTTGTGTGGGGTGCGCGGGGAAGGTGCCAAGTTTTAATTTGAGTGATGGATGAGTAGCATATGACGGCGGCTTGCAATGCAGTGCTCCACATTTGACATGAAGCATTTTTGCACTTCTCATGAGAATCTTCTTCATCTAGAAAACAACATTGTTTGCTTTTGAATACCAAACCATACTCAATTTTTTATCATTTGTCCTACACTAAGCAAGTTTGATTCCAATTCTAGATCAAATAGGACTTGATGAATGACTTTTACTCCACATAGTTTTCTACAGAAATACTTCCCTTTCTCACTATATCTAACTTATGATCATCTCTTAGCCTTGCATGAGACCAAAAGCTCCTGTCAAGACTGATAAATGCACTCTCATATGGTGTCATGCGATTATACATTCGCTATCTATGTACCGAAGTCCAAAATCAGCACAAGTGATTGACAAGTTAGCCAAAAACAGTATAGCTTCACTATCATTCTCTTCTTTTTCTGCTATGTTAGCTATTTGAGAGTTCTTAAATCGACAACTCTTCCCTAGGTAGCCAAATTTTTGGCAATTTCTACATTGAGTTTTTCCCTTATGCTAGCAATATTTTTTTTCTAGGTGATTTGTTTTCTTACATGCTCCACGTGGTGGATACTTAGCTCTACCACTTCTTGGCTTATCACCTATAAGTGGACTCTCTTCAGTGTTCTTAGATTCTATACAGACATTAGCGTTGACCGATATCTCTAAAGGAGCTATCTCTCTTCTCTTATGCTTCTAATGACCCTAAAAGTTTAGACACTAGCATTTTTGAAAAATCTTCTGTTTCCCCAATGGTGGTGAAATTGAATCTTCTTTTTTGTCAAGCTAATAAGCAACTTTTGTACAATGTGTGAATCAGATACGATTTCTCCTAAGGCCTACATTTGACTTACTATTTCACTGACTCTATTGCCATAAGCACAAACAGATTGTCCTTCTTCCATTTTTAGTCATTTTAAGTCACACTTTAGAAATTGGATCCAAACTGCCCGTACCTTTAAGTTTCCAAGGAATTCAATTTCAAGAAGAGTCCAGTGAATTATGTGGAAAGTGTGTAACCACAAATGATTTTCTTTCTACTTCAAGGCTTAAGCTGCTACTTTCACGCAATCTCCAAAATCTCCTCATTTATGAGGCTGTATCCCTCTTTTCTTCAGAGCACACAACTTCTTCAACTGTTGAGGGACAGGCAACCTATTCCACACACTTCAACAGTTTGTGTGCTAAAATCTATAATCTAAATCTACTTTTTGAAATCCGATTTCAGTCACTTTGATCCTAGATTACTGAATGCAATTTATATTGCATTTTATTCTTTGATAGCTGACAAATCCGAAAATATTATTTGATGACACATGGTTGCATACTCGAGAATATAGAATATTTATTCACTACTTGCAATGGCATTTTTGTTGCTAATGATGAGAGATCTAACACCTGGGGGAAAGTTCAAGGTCCAGACAGAAAGATGGACATCAAGTTTGCTAACGATAGCTGGCGTGATTTACCATGAGATCTTTCTGTTTTTCATGAGAACTTTTTGTTGATCCTTCTAAAAAATTTGTCATCCGTGAAATATTAAAATATGACGGTATCGGCTTCTTGTATGAGTCGTTTCTATGGAAGAGGTTGAGTAGTCCTTGACACCTCAAACCGAAAAGAACGAAGCATCGTGATTAGTCACAAAATATGACAGATCAAGAGGGCATACTTGTCCTCCTAAGTTACTAAATCCTCTTTTAACAGCTGTAACTCCTTTGTCTACAAGGTCTTTTCCATCAAGTGCAAAATATATATTTTTTTACGAAATTCAACCTCGTTTGTTCAGTGTAATTAAAACTATTCTTGGAAATAAGAAAGCATAAATAAATTGCCAACCCATTGATCGTAACTTGTTCACCGAACCACCGTTAAAAGGATCGTGGAGTTGGGAGGAAGAAATGAGCTTTTGACCATTTCACACAGCCAATGGGCTGCTTGTTCTTATTTGATTTTGAGAATTTAATATATCCGAAATGAGAAAGAAATTCCTGTTAAACATAGGAATGGTGAAGGAAAAATAGAAGTTTGAGCATATGAATTTTACAACTGCAGACCCAACAAGTCGATACAGTTCATTCAGCTTATATGTTGCAGCAAGAGTGGTCCAGTCGAGTTGGATTTTCCATGGTCGAGAAATATTCACAGCGCCACAAATATACCATTTAACATATAACAATTCAATTAAAGCAAGTATATTCACCTATCAGAATCGCATACTACAAAGAGATGGTGATAGGTGAATATACTTGTTTAAGCGACTATGTTCATCTATTCGAATTACATATTACAAAAGATTTTGACATAAGGATGCTAATGGCATTTCTACCTCCCGGGTTACCAATAGTCGACAATTTACAAGTAATGACCTCAAATATATAATGTCTTTCCGCCCAGATATCGACGCGAGGCCGAATGGGACGGATCAATGAAGTACGCAGGTACGTCACAAAGCAATGTCTAGCTCTCTGATCTAGCCTAGAAGTAATCGAAGTCGGCGCCAATTAGATTACGACGGCCGCATTGGAAGTTGTGACCTATCTCTAGCGTTATAGGAAGCACCAGCAAGTCCTCTGTATATGTACTCTGACAATCAGTTAAGAATAAGAAGTTGTACAGAAGAACCTCATGAGATTCCATCACATTTCTAATGGAGAATGTACTGAGAAATTTAATGGCCCGGTTGCTGTTAGAGAGCTCCATGGGTTCTAGGCGACGGAAGACCCCTCGGTGGCTGTAAAATGCCCTCCATGTTTGGACAGAGGGAAACGAAGAAAAAATTCATGAAGAGTGCTTCAAAGAACATGCTACATTCCAGGGTCCAACCTCAGTATTTAAATCTCTTTAAATACGTTTTTTAACGCAAGCACCCTGAAAGTCCCTTAAACTTGCCAAGTCTTGCCACGTAACAAATCTGCGTTGTCGATTAACGCTCAGAAGCCTCTTCATCGCACCTCCTCAATGCAAGTACGGTGTTTTTGCTCAGCTTCCACAACAAAGATGCCCGTAAAACGGGCACCCTTTTTCTCGCTTTAGGGAGTCATCGGACACTTTTTCCGACTTCTTAGGCTGCTTCTTACTTCTATTTTTATCATCTTTAAGTTTTCTTAAGCGCTGCTTTTTATCATCTGTCACTTCTATTACGTTCTGCCTTCAGGAAAGAAAAGAGATATTGCATTTCTGGCCGTCTTAATCATCATGTGTCCTAACAAGCTTCCTTTTACTTATCATGTTCGTGCTGCTCTCAAAGAAAAGGCGTTGATGTCTTTAGAGACGATGAAAACTTCGAAAGAAAAATATATTGTTGAGGAAATGTTAGAAGCAATCCAAGAATACGCACTCAATCGTGACTCCACAGAATTATGTTTCTTGAAATGGTACTTGGAGCTCACCAGGATCCTGGACTACTTCAAAGAGAAGCAGCTGACAGTCATACCTGTACTTTACCATGTGAATCCTTCTGACGCATGAAAGTAGAAGAGCAGTTTCACAGAAGCTTTTGCTAGGCATGTAAAAGACTTCAGGGTTGAAGAAGAGCAAAGGAAAACATGAAGGCTGCTTTAAAAAAAGTGGATAATCTCATTGGATGGCAAATATATGATAGGTATTATCATCCTGTTCACAACACTATAGCAGGTTGGCTTTTGAATGAATTATTATAACGAATTTGATTTACTTCCCTAGTTAGACTAAATGCAAGCAACTATTATTTTATTTGGACTTTGATTCTAAATTGATCTCTTTTTGTAACCATGAATCAATCGTTGTTGAAGCAAAGCAGGGTCAAATATTTGTCTAGAATGGAATCTAGAACGAAGGAAGTGATGATTTTACTTTATTTAGAAATAGATGATATTCATTTTATAGGAATTTGTAAGACAATTTTAGTGCAAATAATTTATGATCAAGTTTTTTTCAATATGAAGAGTCCTACATATATTTTGACAGGTAAAGCTTTCTATATTATTACTTGTGTTGGAAAAGAAATTAGGAAATATGGTCATTTTTTCTTTTCTTTTCTTTTCTTTTCTTTTTTATTGCTTAGTTAAAGGGGGAGGGACAATGTGTCTCAAGACTGCAGATCCGTTGGTCTGGACCCCCGCGCTTCACTTGAGCTGTGTGAGGAACAAACAGAAATACGGTCTAATTAGTCCACACAAAAATAAATAAATAAATAAAATGATCCTTGTGGAAAGAGAAACAAATATGTGAAATCATTATGAGGGTATCAACTTCATAAAGAATTAAATACATATTGTGAGGGCCGTTTTGGACTTTGCCCGGCTGTTATTGGGTTTTTGTTTAGTCGGGTCGGGCTTCTGTCAGGGGGCCATCGGTACGATGGCCCAATTTTACGTTGGATCTTTTTATTAAAAAAAAAAAGCCTCAATTAAAGGAGAAGGTATAATGTGTCTCACCATTACGAGGGTATCGATTCCATTAGAAATTGAGTCCAGAACAGCCTATTTTCATTATTTTGGATGACATGAATGAAAGTGAAAACATAGAAAATAGAGTTATTATTATAAGTAGCGATTGTTATTTATTGAATAATATGAATTTAAATTTTTTTTAATAATTATTACACCTTATAACTCTTTAGTTGAAAATATTTTAAAAGATATTATCCTAAAGAAAACTGTGTAGAATCTATTTTGTGTTTCAAATTGTCTTTATATTGAGGCCTCAATGTCTCGGGCCTCATAGAATAATTCGATAGCAGGCCTCCATACCTTAATGCCTTGATAGGTTGACGGGTCAGTGCAAGGGTATTACTGGGCACAAGTACGGGCCCGATCTAATATATCGACACAAAGAGGTAAAATTTCGATTTGAGGGTCAAGGTGTTGCTTCGTCCCTTTCTTCTCTTGTATATTGCATTACTATTTCATTAATTCATCCGCAATATGTCTCGAGCATATTAAATGTATACTACTCTGACCCCATTATACTATTTAGTTTCTTTGCTTTTTACATTTCTTATAGGTAAAATTTCTTTTTACATTTTTTTGCTGATATTTGATCAACTTGAGCATACATTGGAGGAGATTTTACCGAACTTTTTTGGGCCATGGTTTTTATTCTAGACCCATTTGCTTCTTCTTTGTTTGCCAAAATTCATGATCTAATCCAATTCTAGTATCCTATCATTCTATGTCATTGATGCAATTTAATTTTATTTTAATCTTTGATAGCTAACCGATACTACAGCTTTGTTTGATGTTACATGGCCGCATATTCAAAGGAAAACATAGAAATGCTTATCCATTGCAATGGTATTTCAATGCTAAAATGGAGTGACTTCCCTGGTTGCTGAAACTTCGAGGTGGATGCTGAAGAAGACCGGTACAGTAAGACAAATGGGAGGATCTGCGGGTAAGGACTTGGCTTTTACGCACAGAACAACAAAGCAAAAGGACGCAGTGGGAACATAAGGACAGAATTGGCGGGATATACCATACTTGAGCAGTGAGCCGATGCTGGGTTCTCCATTTTTTTCACGAAAAGTTTTGTTGGGTTCCGAAAGCGGTGCATTTGGGGCTTCACTGAACAACTTGAAGCTGGTTTCAATGGGCTAATGGTTGCCCTTTCTGTGGTTCGAACTTCAAATGTGAGGTTTGACTTCAATGCCAAATGTTACAAATCCAATTATTGAACTGAAAGACCTAAGCTTGTCGGCATAACAAGCTCATTTCCATTTGAGGACCGTAACACCTTCACTCTTTGATCCTACCATCAAGTGCAAGATATTAAACTCAACCTCTCTGTTAAGTTTCTATAAAATTATTATTGAAATTGTGTAAGCGTCGACTCTAGATTAACTTCGCCGTGTCTTAAATCAAGTCCCCCGAATTTGTGTTTGTTTGGATAGACGAGAAAAATCCAAAGGTGCAACGGTAAGACTAAGGGAAAACGAAAGCAACCTGAAAAGATCATACTTATTAACGATATCTGAAATTTATTCAAATAATTTCTCGTTAAATAAGATGGCTACCTCGGAGCTATCTATATCGAAGTGAACAAGGTGTTCGGGGATAGTCACCTCAGAACTTGAAAGGCCGATGAGTTGCATATGCGGGCAGCTTACAAAGCTGTGCTCGACATCCGGCGAAAGCCATTTTCGCTTTCCTCGCCGCAAAGCAGGCGTAAACACAAGCCCCTTAGTTTAAATGCGGCAATCCGAACAGCCAACTAATGGGCATTGCCAAACTTACCAAGCCTAGTCAAGCAGCAAATCCTACTGAACCAGCTATGCTTCTCAGAGCTGATTGATCCCTTAATAAGTTTGTGCCTTCAGTAGCCCCATGAACACTCGGAGAGCCTCTTCATCTTCAAGACGACGGAGTAGATACGATGTTTTCCTTAGTTTCTGTGGGAATGATACCCGTAAGGGTTTTTCTGACCGCTTACATGCTGCTTTGGAACGAAAAGGTATCAGCATATTCCGAGATAGTGAAAACTTAGGACGAGGACGAAACATTTCTCAAGAGCTTCTAAAAGCAATACAAGAATCAAAATATGCAGTCGTTGTAATCTCTGAGAACTTTGCTTTCTCCAAATGGTGTTTGATTGAACTAACCAAGATGGTAGAATGCATGAAAGAAAGACAATTGATCATTTTACCAGTTTTCTATTACGTGGGTCCCTCTGACGTAAGAAACCAAAGGGCAAGTTTTGCAAAAGCTTTTGCTAGGCATACAGAAGATCCTAACATTGAAGAAGAAAAAAGAAAAACATGGGAAGCTGCTTTAAAAGAAGTCGGTGGTCTATCCGGTTGGCACATACATGACAGGTATCATCAGTACACTATTGGCCAACTCCTATATTAGTTAGCACGAAAAATTTTAATTGCTTTCTTAGTTACACTAAACGAAAATAACTTTTAATCATTTTGTTGTTAGTTCTAAAATAGTCTCTTTTTTACAGTTATGAATCAAAGGTTGTTGAAGCAATATGTGATACAATAGTTCCTGGATCAAGACATATCTTATCAAGGATGTAAGATTGGAACTAACCTAAGCAGGTAAGTGAATTAAGTGTGAATTGTTAATATTTCATGTGTTTCTCAAATTGTTTTGTTACCAATGACAAATATGTTTGAATCAACAAGGTAAAAAGCTACAAATGCAAAATAATAACTGATTGTATAATTAAATACTTTGATAATAAACCGTATGAATTCAATGGTAATGTTTTATACAAGAGAAATTAGTAAAACACAAGCTGATAGTAAGCATATGAACTGGAGACAGCAAAAGACAAGTTTAATAAATAGACCATTTTAAGGTGGTTTGGTTTACCCAAAAGATCCTACATTCACTGACCCCTCATTCAATTGGATTACAACCGTTCTTGACTATAAACCAAGATAACTTACAACTTCTTTTTCTCTCAATTGCAGCACACTTTCTCTAAGCCAAGACAACAATTCGCCAACAGTGCCCACAACACGTAATCCAGTGGACTAACTACTAGTTTGTTTCCTCTTTTATCACTCCAAGACTTAATGTAGTATATGCATCTTGTCTCCGAAATGTTACTAGTTTGTCATTCATTGGGTTGCATCAATTTGTTACAGTGAGTCTTGAACAACTGCTTTCCTCCCTTGAACACGTTAGGAAAAGGCAATAGTATAGGATGAGTTGTAATCGGATGAGCCTTATTGAGAATCTTTTGCAACCCTTCAGTGGATATGAATATGTTTCCTCCTATAATCAGCAAGTCATTTTTGTTGGTGAAGGACATTTGAACAAACCTTCAACTGCCACTTGACTAACGGCTTGATCGCACTGTATTTTTGGATATGGAGTCAAACTTTAGGTTAAAAAAAATGATAATTCTTTTAATTAGGATTTTTTCCATATTAGCTATGTATATGAGGTCTAGGAAACCTGTATGCTGTATCATTTGGCGAGTTATCATAATTCCCAAAAATAGATAGCACAAAAGAAGTAAAAATCTACGGTAACTCTTAGCTATACAAAACATTAAAAAAAATAATGAAAGAAATATTTTTGTATGAACATAGAGATTAATTAGTAAAACCACATCAATTCTTTGGTATTTCTTGTAGTTATTGTATTTGTTCACTATGTGATTTGATTCAATTTATAATAGTCATGTCTATCTTCAAATTCCAAGTGCTATGTTTTCAGACTTTCCAAGTGAGTATAATACTGCCTGTATCCCCAAGCTAATCTTCTAAGCTCCAAGATTCCTACGCTAGATTGCATTTAAAACTAGGATGGGAGCCCTGGGTCGCTGGAATTCCCACTACAAATGCTCGGCTGCAAAGACCAAGATGGGAGTCTTTGGTCACTGGAATTCCCACTATAAATGCTACATTAAAAGAGTACAGTGCTTTTTTCTCACTCTATACCTTTCGAGATAGATTGAGGTAGAAACCTCAGCATCCTTTGGGATTGCAAATGTGAAACTTCAAACCCAAATGAAAGTTATATTTCTAACGGAAACTTAGAGAGTGATCATGCAAGTCAATGTAGAATTGTAGCTGCCATTTGCATAGATGATTTGACTTCTTTCTTACTAGAAGTTGTGTTCATAATACTTTGTTAATCAAGGAGTCAAAATTAGGAATAAGGGAAATAGTAATTATGTTTGTAAGGACAAAATGGAAAATTTTTCCATTTCAGATTTGTCTCAAATTATCTGTAATAATGAGATTTTAGAAAACTTTGATTTGTTGTCATTTGGGGGAACCATCATAATCATTGGAGAGAGAAACAAGAGTGTAAATTCCTTAGCAACTGTAAGTGAATGAAAATCCTAAAAAGAGTAAATTAGTACATTCATGAAAAGGTTGGTTATATCCAAACAACATATAATCATTGGTATTTTTTGTACTTATTTGTATGTGTTTTGAATGTGATCTACATTAGTCTCCCTACAAATTGCTCTTAAAGAGAATCAAATGTAATCTTATTGTAAAATTTTACTAACAAGTCAAGTTTTTCATCAAGTCAACAAGTACTTGGCTCAATTGGGAACAAATGTTATCTAGAACCTCTTAGTCCTTAATTGGATACTATGTATCAATTTTGGTCCAATCATTAAAGAAAATATAAAAAACAAATTCTTGTTGGCCATAAGCTAACAATCTCTTTTGGGTATTAGCCTAAAAAGATGATAGATAGGTTTATGCAAGGATACTCAAAATATGATTAGTTTTACTATTAATCAACGAATAACGTGTTATTTGCCTTAGGGTGAATTGTTTTTCAACTCTTAAAAAAATCCGACATACCTTTCTAATTCCAAGTGTTTGTTCATTTAGTGATAACTTGGGCTGCCTTTTGGTATTAGTTGAGCTCAAATTATGTAGTAATTAGTACTTACTAATTGACGAAACTCAAGATATTTTCTTCCCAAATTGGTCGTAAAAAAAAAAACAAATAACATAGATGAAAATGAATACAAATCAATGCTCATGACTAAAAGATGAATAAGGATAAAGAATGGAAAGCAATGATCCTAGCAAGATGCAAAGAAATGCAATTTCCTTAAATGGACAACAACAATTTAAAGATATCGTAACTTTTTTTTGTGATCATTAGTTTCTTGGAAACCAAACAAAGCATTTGCTTTCGCCAAAAGCACGCTCTACTTGTTCCATCCCAAATTCCAAATTTATTAGATTTGAGCTTAGTAGAAATTTAGTAATTTCAGCTGAAGTTATGCAAGATAATAAATCAACAACACATCCTGGTTAAAATAATATACAGGAGATGCAAAAGTAGCTCAGCTATATAAGAATTATCATGTAGTTTTCATCATAGAATTCTGAACTCTCCAAATGTATGTTTTAAAGCACAAATGGGGTTGGTTTTTCTAATGACATATTGATTTCTGAAACTTCACCTTCCACCATAATAATGCAGAAGCAGCAGCCCCATTTTCTTACAACCTGGGTAAAATATGGGGACGGTCCCATTCAGTCACAATGTGGTCACGAGTAATCTCTTTGAGTGAACGGCACCCAGATAACGCCATCGTAAGTTCAAACTCATCACGCAGCATCTGCAGTACTTTTCGCACACCAGCCTCACCTTCAGCAGCCAATGAGAACACCACTGGTCTTCCAATCTGGAATACAACCGTAGGAATGAAATGGATGACAAGTAGCAGTTTTCACACTTGAAGAATAAACTTAGATGAACTTTCTACTTGATGACAATCAGTTAACCAAGGGGCTTGTGAATTTAACTTCATTCATACTTGATGAATTTTTAAGATCAGTTCTAAGATTGCTAATTCTGCAGAAAAAGCTCACCTTAAAAAACTTAGATCCGTTCTAGTACTAGCAAGATCTTGATACTTCGAGATTACAAAATGTTACCAACAAATCTCTAATTTTGAATAAAATCTGTGGCAAGAAGCTGATTATTTACTTACAAATATGCCAGAAGCTCCTAAAGCCAAAGCCTTAAAGACATCTGTCCCTCGTCGGACTCCACCATCCAGAAAAACAGGAATTCGTCCCTGTGCCCCTTTGACGACCTAAGTCATGCCAATTAAAACCATAATATTAGAATAGAGCCTTGGTATGCTCCAAATAAAAACAACTTGGAAAACAAAATGTTGATGCAAAAAGAAAAAGAAAAAGAATTACCTCTTCCAAAGCCATAATAGTTGAAGGGACATAATCAAGTTGGCGAGCTCCATGATTAGATACAATGATTCCCGCAGCTCCAGCTTGTACAGAAAGCCTTGCTGCAGTAGCATAAGAGGTAGGACCAAGTTAGAAGATTGTTGCAGAAGTTTGCTAACTTATTTTTTTCATTTTCTTTCATGGTGGGGGAAACCAAGGGAGGTTTGGGGTGGTTTCGAGTTACATACCATCCTCCGCAGTAAGTACACCCTTCACTAGAATTGGCAAATGAGTGATTGTCTGAAGCCACTTCACATCCTGCTCAAACAAATGAGAAGTTAAATAAATACTTCTGGTAGCACAGAATTCAAGAAATCCTAAGGATAAACAGTCATCTTACCTTCCAGCTGAGAGACCGGTCAATTTGCCCAGCAACGTATGAAGCCAGTCCAGAGTCATTGCTCTGCAGGTTAACCAGCCATATGATTATGAAAAGTGAAACATTTACAGTGACATATATACAGGGAAAACATATTTTTTTCTAGAATTAAAAAGTCAAAACTTCACCAACCTGATCCATCTTTCCAAGATCCAATCCCTCAAAGTTCTTCAATGTCAAAAATGGTGGCAGAACAAATCTGCAAAGCAATCCACCAAACGATCATGTCTCTTATGACACAGGAATGGTAATTTTCTCGTCCAATTTCCTTTCTCCCTTTTGTTTCCAAATTATAGTTGTTAATGAACACTTGCCTGTTCTTGATATCAGCCTCTCTGCGGCCAAGCCTTGGCGTGTCCACGGTCAGGGCAATTGCCTTGAAACCAGCCCTTTCAGCTCTCCTTACAAGCTGTGCGACCACATTCCTGTCTTTATAGACCTGAAGAATAACCAGAGCGATTGATGTTTTATAAACTAAATTCCTGTCTTAAGTCACATAATTCATGACTTAACAAATATTGATGACTTCAAAAGCAGAAAGTAGGAAGGCATTTTCATCTTCTGTACACAGAATAACTCCTTTATAATGTTGAGGCTAAGATCAATCACAGTGAGTAAAACCAGTGAATTTGCGAAACAAATTAACAAGTGAAGAGTGATGTCTCACTCACATAGAGTTGGAAAAAGCGAATGCCAGGTCCTGTTGAAGCAACCTCCTCAACACTAGAAGTAGCCCAAGAGGAAAGCGTCTGAAACAACCAATGATGCATAAATTGAATGGAACAGAGATGAAAATATTGATCCGAGCACACCAAAGACAACTCTGAAGGAATTGTAAGCAAGATTTGGTTTAATTTAGACAAAGAACTTGAGGAAACTTGGAGAGGAAGCAAACCATAATAGTGCCAGCTGCTGATGCTGCCCTTGCCGTTGCATACTCTCCTGCATGAGCATTACTTTGTTAAGTTCAGGCCAAGATCCTTTCTTTTTCTTCTCTTTTTTGGAGAGATATTATAAAGAAAAACTTGCCCAATCAAGACACAAAACATGGAACGATCAACCCAACCAAATGAGATGCCTGAAGTATCTTTATTGCCTCTTCAAATGTATTTCATAATAAATTAAAACAAAATTCCTCGAGTGCACTGCTATAAAACACCAATGAACGATTTCAGAGTGGCAATATGATTGCACCCACCCCACCACACACACAAAAGAGAGGTTAAAAAAAAATTCTCATCCAGGGTTAGAACAATGTGGCCTTCCCTTCGAAATGGGAGACTAAATAGTAGGTCGATAGAGAAAATAAAAGGCAGCCATTACTTGAATAACATCCAGCTCCACCTTAACCTAGAATTTCATAACTTTGGAGTAAAAGGTACAGTATGGTAGGTAACCAATCACCAACAGAAAAAGTTTCAAGGAACAGGAAAAGAAAAGATGACAACACAGGATAAAATCTACTGTGTTAGGATCCTCTTCTTAAAAGCGAATTTGCAAAACCAGTTTGATGTGAAGCACAGGATATTGTTCTGCACAACCTCCTAAACAAATCCCTTTCTTTTGGCCTGCCTTGAGGGGAGTACAGGAACATACCTTCAGGGTGAGCCATCTTCTGCATCGCAGTCGGAGCAATCATGATGGGCATTGAGATTTTGAAGCCCAAAACAGTTGTACTCAGGTCTATCTTGCTTACATCAATAAGAATCCGAGGTCGAAACCTGTTTTCAGTAGACACATAGATATACTGTGAGTGAAGGGATTCAACAACCAACTTAAGCTAAAGGAAATGACACTATATGGAGCAGAAGCTACAATTGGAAAAGGATAAACTCAAATTTCTATCAAAGTACAAGATAGGTAACAAAGCAACAGAAAAACCACGTCAGTTTCAAAATAACAGCTTACAAAATCCTTGAGAATGCAAAACGGTTCTCCCTCAAAGTCCATTGGTCCTCTGCACCTGATGCGTAGTAGTCAAAAACCATCTTCGGCAACTTCTCCTTTGCAATTGCCTCATATTCGGAAACATTAGTGATCTCCATCTTTCCAAAAGGATTTTTGACTATCCCCAGAATATTCTGATAATTGGTCAGGTTCAGTGGATCGAAGCAATAACAGAGAAAATCGGATCAAGGCTTGCAAGGATGATGCGCAAATAATAAATCAACTTGAAAAATAAAATAAAAATAAAAAATAAAAAATCTGCAGTATATCTTTAATCGAGAAATTTTGGTTCTGTGAAATTTAGAGCATTAACAGTCAAATTCATTAAAAAAGAAAAAGAAAAAAATTCGGCAAAAAGTGATGCAGGCAAAATGGAACGGACTTCATACACCACAGATAAGCAGGTTTATACTCCCCTGCTATTGCAGGGGAGTTTCCAACACTATTTTACAGATATCCTTTCCAAAAGTCATCAGTCCCCATAACATGAAAAGCAGGATCCTCCTACTTTTCATGCTTTTAACAGGGGAGGATGTCAACCCCACTTTATTATCGGTATCCTTTTCCTCGTAATGATGAACCTGCGATCTTACCCATCAAGCCATACTATAGAGACTTGAAATGCCAAAAAGCCTATAGCGATGGCTGGTCACTCGGAGGTTACTACTGAGGGTGTGAGGATAAGTTTCAATAAAGCTACTCCATAACCCAAATTCCAACAGGAACTCCGACACTGTAAGTCTTAAACCATACTTCTGATATTACTCTACCTCAGGAAAAACGTCGATTAGAAAACTTGCAATTCTAGTAACAAGAAGAAACGAACGACAAGGCAAACAAGTTTTGCAAATCGATGACCAACAGAAAGAGAAGATTTTGGTTACTATCTATATCCTATAATCTGATCAAACCCAGATGCAAAAAATCTTTAAAAACCAAACTACGCGTCACGCAATGAACACCCAGGGGAAAGAACACTCAAGACAAAAGAACAAAGGTGAAGCAAAAGACAAACCTTGGGCTCCCCAGACGAAAGAGGAACGAATGGTTTGCTACAGAGAAGAGCTGCAGATAACCATACAGAACGAGAGAGCAAGATAAAGAGAGAGAGAATGAATGTCAGAGAGTGAAACAAACACGTAGTGGAGGAAGCTGAAAGACAGAAAATATAGAAGATTGGCGAGTGAAGACAAAAAGTGTAGGGATCACATGATAGAAAAAGACATTTTTATGTGGATTAGCTTTTCAAGGTTGCCATTGCAACCAAATCTGTTTCGAATGACAAGAACGACTTGTGTGGAGAGAATTTTTTGGGTTATCACCGTTCAAGCTTAAATATGGCTGCAATTGAAGACGAAACTCCGAACTTCATGCTTTTGGCTGTGGATGCTTGGACTTCATGGGTTTTTTTTTTTCTTTTTAAAGGTAAAAGAGATGGGTTGGTTTAATTCCCTAAATTTTAGGATCTTCATTCAAAAAATATCAATTACATTTAATAGCAGTCACAGAAATTAAAAAAAAAAAAAGATAACATTTGTTTAATTGTTATGTAAACTACCATCTATTTTTAATGACCTAACATAGGAAATTTCTATTGTTGTACGAATTTTTATTTTCTTGTTCTTTATTGCAAACCTTTAGCATTTTTGTCCCAAAATATTTGATACCACTTGTATTATCACACGGAATGAAAAATTATCTCCTTCTTTATAAGTCAAATTTTTAAAAATATTTTTTTACAAAATTTATAATTCAAATAAATAAAATCTTATTGAAATTCATAATTCAAGTATAGAAATTTCTTATGATATGATGTATGAAGTATATAACTTCACCTTATAATAGTTATTTACTTGGTAGCTCAAGTAGAAATATCAAGACATCTAATCTAAATGGCTAGGGTTCAAGATATCAACTCTCATCCTCTCTATTTACATGGTAAAAAAGAAGACTTCCTTTCATAATATTTGAACAAATGTGTTACAATAACTACTAAATTTTTTTAAGATTTATCATAATAATCTATTTAGCTTAAATGGTTGTATTTTGAGGCATTAATTTCTTCTTTTTTACCTATCTAAAAACACTTCATCTCATAATTGTTAGAAAAAGGTACTAGAATGTTTCAACTGATTGTTTACATTATCTCTTTTAGAATATGGTGGATGAAGTGTTTTTCTTTTAACTTAACCAAAAGAAGCATGGATTTTTATGTTTTCTATATAATCATTATAATTATCACCATTAAATCCATAATCAAGAGATTCTTCTTAATCTAATAAGTCTTCCATTTTTCTTTTTTATAATTTTTTTTCTTTATCATCTTCTTCACTAAACATATTTATTGTATATTCAAAATTATAAGATTGATTATTCTCCTCGTTATAAAATAACAGAGTTTTTGAAAACTAATCAAAATAACTTATGTTGTCCAAATTAATTTGACCAACTAAACCCAGAATTTTCTCAAAACAGCAAATTCAATTTGAGGATAAGATCCATGCACATAAAACCAGCCAATCTTTCCCTTAGAGGGTTTTGCAACTAGGTCCCTGGAGTCAGGAGTCATTGAACCGCCAGATAGCGGCAAACTACTCTGCGGATTGGCTCGTGTAGCCCACAGACTTGCCTAGGAGTGGGCTTTGTCAACGCAGCTATCAGAAAATGGAATGCAAAGCCACCTCTCGAAATTCAATGGATAAGTCTGAGAAAACAAACCGTGTGCAATAATTGCATTATCTTTCTAAATTATGTTCCTCTCTTCCTTATCTGGTTGCCATTGGACTAGAATGGCACAAGTATAAAGGCAGCATGCGAACACTCTGGACCAATCAAACCTGCTCTTTATGAGTTCTTTTGTGCCTCTATTTTATTTGAGGGACTTGGCCGCCTCCACCACTTTTGCCTACAGTTGTTTTATAGGATGTCCTTTGATGGGGAAGGCTAGAGTTGAAGGTCTATGTTCTTTAAGGAGAATACTCTTGGTTGTTGGACTTTTAAAGGGCATAAATATTGCTTGAATGTGATCTAAAGATCGAAAACATCCTTTGTCTTGAATGTGATCTAAAGATCGAAAACATTACTAAGCCAGCTAGTTAGGTGATTAATTTTATTTTATTATGTTTTGAGTTTCTTCACTTCTTTATTCATTTTGTGAGTAGGATTGTCATTAACCTGATTTTACAAAGGCTAAGTTAATGTTTTATTCTTTATACTCTTTTGAGGTTTAATTGTTTTATTTAACCTTCTATTTAATAAAATTTTATAATGTATTCTCTTTATTTCTTAAAAAATATAATCTAAAGGTTGTCTTTAAAATAAAATACATAATCTCTTTTACAAACCAAACTTAAAAAGAGAATGTGTAATTTTAATAGGATGCCAAATAGATTTAGGAAGTGCTATTAGGTTCACAAATGTATCAAGGTTGTAGGCAAAGACTATTGGTGTTATTGTTGTTAATAAATAAAATATATGCTTTAACAATTGGTCATAACTTTTATTCTAACAATAGTGCATAAGAGTCCTATTAAGTATACCCAATAAAGAAAAGGAAATGTATTGCTTATATAACAAAATTTATAACTTGTGTCAATTATAAGAGAACGTGTTAAGAATAGTACAAGGAATATTTCATATTGCTTAAATTATATTTGATAATTATTTTTAAAATAAAATTTATGTCTTCTCTTTATAAATTGATTTAAAGGAAAAATAAATAATTTTTTTTTAAGTTTTTAACAATTATTAGAAACTTCAAACAAACCATAAATACAACTTGGTGATTGTACATTCAACCTATATATACACGAACAATCTGATGTTTACTTGTAGATCATTATCCATCCCGAGATGATCATTATGTATTATGCTCCTGTCAACAAGTCTTATTGCTCCTTTTACATTCCGGATTTCCTTGGATCTTTTCAAGGGACATGCAATATATTTCACCTTGTTTCTTTGGTTTCCATCCATTCTTTTTTGTATTGACAGTAACTTTTGAAAATTGACAAAAATTTCAGGGGTGTATAAAAATGTCACAAATAAAATATATATTAGTTTCTTTTTTCATGAAACTGCTTTTTTCTTAGCGCTTTTTGATTTTCAAGTCCATCAACCCTCTTGTTCCTTGAAAAAGAGAAGTTAATAATAGTACAATGGATGAATATAATCAGGCTTAATTTACTGTAATTTAAGTATGGATTCATCACGGAGACTGTCATGTTCAACAGCTTTTAGCGGGGTCCTTTCCCCAATGGACAAGTTGTACATTGAAACTCACGAACTCTAGTTTTTAGGTGAATTCAGATGTACAGTCCCCTTAAATGCTTACAGGAAAGCCTGCAAAAGTCCAATCGAAAAGAAAAGATGAAGGTATTGGAATTCAGAAACTTATTTTATTTTATTGAGTTTAACAAACAGATACTTACAAAAAAGATTGTTTATGTTTACAAGCAATTTTCGTTTAGTAAACTAGCAGATGATAACTATTTTGTAAATACCGTATTTCTGAACGGCTAAAATATGGAAGTGTTAATGTTAAGACGAACTTGACTTCTTCTTTTGAATCAATTCATAAAAAGTGAAGATATTGAATACACAAAAATAATATGATTTAAGGACTTATTCTAAAATTTTATAATAATAAATAAAGAAACATTATCATTGATAAAGTTAATGACTTATTCTTATATTACTAATGTACGTTGACACAAGTATTTTATAGAAATTGACAATTTCACATTTTGCAACTAGAGTTTGCATTCTTTGTTAAAATATTATCTTAAGAATTTAAAATTTTATCTTAAAACTTTATGAGAATAAATAAAAAATTTTATATTATAAAGTTATAGAAAAGAAACACATCTCAAACATGAAATTTTAATGACATAAAATAATATTATTAACATTTTTCCTCACTTACAGCTCGCAATTAAATTCATTCATAAGTGATAATTATGGGCTGTAAAATAAAATTACAAAGATCTATGAAGTTTCAATTGCCTTCTGCTGTTCTCAGTTCATTTAGTCAGAAGCAAGGCCCGACGAAGAAATATTTAATGCTTTCTCTGTACAGATATTGCACAACAATCTAGACTCTTGCAGCTCGTATGAACAGTCACCTGTCAAGCGAAAAGTAAGGAATCAATCAGGAAATGTCGTCGAAAGTAACAGAAGAAAGAGTCAGTCTTCCAACCCAAACAGGCGTTCATTTCACCGTTTGGGTGTTGGAAGAAGCCTCTGGAAAGATGAACTATTCTTTCACTCTGTTTCCTGTCCAAAGGAGTGCCGGAGACGTATTCTCTCTTCAAAAGGCTGCTCCAATGGCTACGCTGGTCTACTTTCTGCATTTCTGCCGTAGACAGCAGCATTCTTTGACAAGACTACAGGGTTGCTTGCCTTTGCTTGTTCCATGCAAAAGTCCAACCATAGAGATACGTCAAATGCTTTTTACAAGAATATTCAAATAATATAAAGTTTTATTATATATTATTTTTAATATATCATTTTCGAATGTCCAAGTTTATCTTTCTTTAAATAAGTCTTATTAAAAAAGCAACGTAAACACTTTACATGCACTAGTCTTTTCAATGTGAGATTGATTATTTAATGTTTTCTCACAATTTAAGTTCAATTTTATCTTATTAACAAGGAACAAACCTAACTTTGAAATTAAAATTGGACTCCTGTACATGAAAGAAATCCCAATTTTAATGCTATCTTGAAGGCTAAGGTTTACTTTTTCTTAAAAGGTCTTAATGAAAACATAGATGTTTAAGGTTTATAAGACATTTCATATGTACCAATCTTATGGCTACTAGGGCAATGGAGTGATGCTTTTGAAGAAAATCACGTGTTGCAAACGCCAGTTATGGCTACCGTTCTACTGGTTAGTTTTTGAAGAAATCTTTCTGCAAGTTAAAGATTAAAAGATCAGAAAGTGCAAAACACTCAAAGTTTATGCTAAAGGGAAAAGACATTCGCATGCACACTCAAAAACATGAAGCTTTTCCTAAATTAGCTTGGTTTTTGCAGCATGTAAGCCATCTTCAACCATTTCTCGGATATCTTCCAAATGTACGTCTAGCTCACATAGCCGAAAAGAAAATCCTTATCATAATCCAATATAAAATGCTTGACGATGGCATACAAAAGTCCATCTATCATCTCAAAAGTCTATGCTCTTATCTGGAAGATTTTGATGTGTAAATATTTTCCAAGTAAGAAAACAGCTTGCTCACGAAAAAGGAATATATCTTAATCAATGTAGTCGTTGCATATCGTGTGGGCGTGTTACTGGCCTTGGATTTGTGTCTCTCTTCTTTGTGTTGTATATTTCAACGCATGGAAATCTGAAGAAAAGGACTGATGAATGTAATCTGAAGCAAAAACCAGTGACTGACTCCAATACAGAATTCCAAGTTACAGTAAATGTACGACAAGAAAATCAGAGAACAAACAACAAAACCCAAAAGCGAAAGCGATTGAAGTGAGCTTTTGATGCATCCATGGAGCATTTGAACTCATCTTGTCATGGTACGGGGATGGCTTCATTCTCTCGTAATCATCCGGGCGTTCATTGGCAGAGGTCCCGTCATTCAATGGTCCTGTAGCATTGCTGCAAACAGGAATTTCGAGAAAGTCAGAAACGTTCTTGTGGATTCGGTTGCTTGCACAGAGCCCTGCGTTGCCTCTGACATCTAGTCTCTTCCGGAGCCTGAAAATAAACTCCTCAGGAAGTTCCAGGCGCCCACTCAACCGGTTACGGCTTACGTTTAGCTGATCGAGATTCGGAAGAACACCAAAATCTGCAGGAATTGTACCAGAGAGGCTGTTGTTGTCCAGAGCAAGAGCACTGAGGTTTTCCAGGGTGGTGATGGAGTTGGGAATTGAGCCTGTAAGTCCGCACCCTGAAAAGCTCAGTGATCTCAGCTTCTTGAGTGTCCCTAAGAACGAAGGTAACCCTGTGTTTACGGGGTTGTAATCAACTACTAGATATTCTAAATTCTCCAAACCTGAGAGTGTTTCAGGGAGTGGCCCATGAATCATGTTGTGGGTCAAATCAAACAGGGTCAACCTGTTAAGGTTTCCTAATTCCGGCGGTATTCTTCCCATCAACCTGTTTGAGCTGAAGTCGATCTTCTGGAGATTAGAAAGCTGACCCAGAGAACTTGGAAGCGGCCCTTCAATGGCGTTAGAGCTAAGGTCCAAGATGGTTAAACCATTTAACCCACCAATTTCTTCTGGGATTTCACCGCTGAACTTGTTGCGACTCAAATCAAGTTGCTCTAATTTGACCAACCCACCAATCTCCCCGGGGATTTCTCCCTGCATGTTGTTTTGAGCCAGAGTCAGGACCCTTAGGCCGGCAACTTCTGCTATACTTAGGGGGATTTCTCCGGAAAGAGCTGGATTTTGCAGAAGAGCTAAATGCTCTAAGGAAGAGGCTGCACCAAAAAGAGTAGGAGAAAGAGTGACTTGCGATGACACAAAACAGTTTAATATCGACAGGGTCCTCAGGAAAGGAAGTTTGAGAATGGATTCTGATAGATTAGCAGAGGATTTGCAAGGTGGGTTGATAATCTCAGGGCCTAAATGGATCTTCGTAACATGAAAGATTGGAGGGTCTTGACCAATCTCGCATTGAATACCAGGCCATGGAGTTTCAGTACAAGGCTTTGGGTGCATCTCAGCCCAGGAATGGTCCTCCAGAAGAGCACCGAGGACTTCAAACAGCCCCAGAATCTCGTCCTCTTCCATCTCTGTTCCACCTACATTGGAGCTGCTCTGTTCCGAAATCACCTCTCCTGCCAAGACAAGGAAACCCAAAAAGAGAAGAGACACAGAAGCCATGAGAGAAAGCTAGGAAACTGGTAAATGACAAACCCAAGAAAAATCTATCATGGGTGGTTTCATGAATGGAGTTGATGGCGAAGGAAAGGAAGCTACTGGAATATCTATGGAGCTCATCTTTTTGTCAGGACGAAGGCTGCAGAAGCCTAAAGTTGTCGCCTTTGAATCCCACAATTGCAGTCATGAGTAGGACAATTCTAGCCTACAAGAAAAGTAGTGAGATACGCGAAGGGAAAACTGTTGCCATAACTGGAAAAGCTTCTCAGAATGGTCAAAATTGGCGTAAGTGCAGCATGACTGGACATGGCTGTGTTTCAGTATCTCTGGGAAGGCCTAAGAACAGAGATTCTTTACAGACTTACAGTAAACCAGGTCTTCACTGCTCATGTCTCTCACTCACACAAGCACTTGAATTGGCTGCAAGCGCGCCACTGAAATCCAAATCACTAGTTTTTCCTATTTGCCACACATTCCTTAATCACCAGCTTTTCCCATTTGGCAAACATTCTTTTTTTTTTTTTTTCCCCTGTAGTTTTTGAGAACCAGTTGGGCCTTTTGAGTGCAAATTGGGTCATGCTAACTAACGCTGAACTCCAATAGTACCATCAAAAGCCCCGCCCGAATCTCTGCATATAAGTAGCACAGAATCCGTGGCTTACTGGTGTCCAGTTCTGGTTTAATTGTTTATAAAAAAATTTTAGAGAGCCAATTTGTCCGGTATAAAAACAACGTCAAGAGTTGAGAGGGGCATACTTACATTTTTTTTTGTTTGTAGAAACATAAGTTTACATTAATAAAAAGTAATATATAGAAACATAACATATTCTAATATTACAAGATTTCAGAAAATTACAAAAAAATAAATGTTGAAAGTTTTTAAATTTCATTCAAAATGACATTTTTTTTGTAAGAATTTTATATTTTAAAATAAAAAAAATTATCCTTTGTGCAATCTTATAAACTTTTGTCAACATAATTGAAATGTTAATTGTTTTGTTATAAAAATTTTCTTTTATTTTGTTCGACCCATATATAGTAAATGTACATTAAAAAAGATATTTTAAGAAATTTTGTAAATAAGTTCTTTTCTTTAGTTACTGTAATTATCCATTATAGTTTTTTATGCTATACTCTAATATGATGTTGAATTTCATTCTGAGTATGGATAGTCTTCTAAATTATCTTTGTCCATATACATTTAAAAAGTATATGAATTTTATTTTTAATTTGGAATTAACAGAAATCACAATATAAGTTAATTTAAGGGAGTTTTTGTATCATTTTTTTCTACTATAAAAAGTTAATATTGACAAACTAATAATCCAATAAAAATATGTTTGTCGATGCTATTAATTTACCACTTTATTGACTAATTGAAGGTTCTTATAAATTTTTTTGCAACAATAGGTAGACCTATAAAGAATCAAGATAAGTATGAGCTTTAGTTTGAAGAAACTTCTCTAACTTCATATCATGAAGGTTTTTATATTAAGTTGTATTATTAGAGTTTTTTTATATATATTTTGTATTATGAATCCATTTATTCCATAAATAAGAGTTTGAAAGATTGATAAGATTCTAAAGCATACGTCTTAAAAGAACTTTGTTTCAAAGTTCAAGATTTGATAACTCCAATCTCTCTTCCTCATTTGGTGAGCAAATTATTTGTCAAGCTACTTTAGAATGATATATATTTATATCATCTGCCTATAGAAAGTTCATGAGTTTTTTCTCAATTTTAAAAATTGTTTACTTTGGTAGTAAGAAAAATTGCATCCAAAAAGTACATGTAAAAATTAAGATTGCTTTTTGTCAATTATAGCCTTTATACATAACTAAAATGTTTCATTCTCCAATCTCTTATTCTTCTAAAGATTTAATCTATCAAATTCTTTTTTTTTTTTTGGTAAAAGGTCATATTATATATCATTGTAAAAATTTACAAGATTATTCAGTTACAAAATATCATCATTTAAGCTCAAATATTGCACTTGATAAATTCCAAAGCTCTTGTAAGAATTTATTATAATTTGTAGGCCTAACTCCTCTGGTGGATGAAATCTTCTTTCTCACATCCTTCTTGATTTTAACAATAATGGTTGAGTTATCCAGACTTATATCGTTGAATCTTCTTCTATTTCTTTCTCTCTATATATGATACAATATGACCTTGAAAGATATACTAAGCAAAGTTGCTGCAAAATTCTTTCTCTTAATAGCCTTGATCATCCAACATATTTTAGCTCTCTAATATTCAATCCTTCAAATTAATCCATTTATGTCTAACAGAGCCTTCTAGATGTAGTTTGTGAACCTGTATTTAAAAAATAAATATTCTTGTGATTTTTCTTCTTGTTAGCAGATGTTGCATTGTAGATCCATTGAATTATTTCATTTAATCACCTAATCTACTGTGGATAGTTTGTCTTTCAGAGTGATCCAACAGATAAAATTATGTTTTGATACTCCTTCTTTTCATACAAGTGTTGCCCATGCAGTATCTTTTCTATTATCTCTTAATGCTACATAACTTTTGGCAATATTGTGTTCTGAATCCATCACTAGTTGTGTGAGTTTACTTTTTACTTGTAAAATATTCCTAAAACTCCAAGCTAATAATCCTTTCATCTTAACTTCTAATACATTCTTTCCCTTCAAATTTTTTGTTATCATCCATTTAACCCATACAGAGTTTGAGTTAGGGTGCACAAGAAACTATAAGAGTTTTCTAATTACCACCTTATTCCAAGTATAAATGTCTATCAAACCTAGTTCTCCAAAAATTTTAGGCCAACAAACTTCTTTCTATGCCACTCTTGTTACACATCATCCATTAGATTTACTTGCCTAAAGAAAAGTTCTAATCCTTTTTTTAATTTCATAAAGTGTCTGTTTTGGTAGTAGAATAATACATTTAATTCTTGCAATCAGCATGAGTGAGTCTTTTCATAATTAAGGAAAGTCTAAGGTATCCAATAAGGAGTGTAGTCATAAGAAATGTTAAGTGAACTGAAATAAGAAATTGTTTATGTTTTGATAATCCTAAGAAGAATATTTGACATTTACTTGAGTTATAATATAGACTTATAAGTTTAACAAATTCCTCCAAAGTTTTTATAAAACAAAGCATTAAAACTATATCACTATGAGAGAAAAAGAACAAATCATTAGCAAAACACAAGTGAATAATTTTTTTAGGTTTGCATCATTAGTGGAACTTAAGCTTATGTAGAGATCTTTGTAGTGATTTTTTTTTCTCTTAAAGTAATGTTTGGTACATATCACTAATTAATATGTTTTCTCATCACATGAGTTACAACAACCTTACATTGTGTTATATTTGTGTAAATTACTACATACCTAAATTTTAATACCATGTCAAAGACTTATTTATTTAACTTCAAAATTAACTTAAGAATTATGAGTATATGAGCACATTTAAACCTGCACAAAAATGATTTTTTAGTAACTTGAGATAGACATTGCTTACTAGTAATAAACGCAGGAGTTACATAATAAGCATAAATACAACAAATAATAAGACTAAAATTCTAAAGACTTGACATGATTTGAAACAAATCCATTCATACATCTAGAAAACAATAAGTTAATTTTTTTTGTAGTTTAATTATCTTTTTTTTTTTCCTTTTTTTGTTTTTTTACAGCTTTTCACACTTTGGTCATATCTCATATCATCAACTGATATATCCTAACACCTAATTTTGACTTTACACCAAACACCAAAAGTGTCCTATCTTCTCAACATGCAAGAAGAAAAAGCTTAAACCTTTGGCGTCAACTTAGACAACTGCCCTTTTTGTTATTATTTTGTCTGAGGTCAACCTCAAGTCGGAAAACTTGCCACTACTTTCTTTGTACATAAAGATTGCCCGTAAAAATTTATATATTTCATTCGATCGTATTTTTGTCTAGAAGCAGGTACTAGGCCGGACCAATTGGGTGAACAGTGACTTTTAGAGTAACTTGAAGCTCAGATAATTTAAGCCATCCGAATTAAGAACCCAAAAAAGTGAGATCACTATTTATATTCTTCGAGTTTAACTTAAAAGCGGTACAATATTACACAAAAGGAGATGTTCCTAGCAACATATTTTCTGATAACTCAGGAAATGTTCCTCGCAACATATTTTTTGATAACTCAAGAAGGATATCGTTAATATATTAATTTGATTCTTTCTATTATTAATAAACCTTCTAAAAACGAACTAGAAAGGATAAGTGAGCCTTTTTCCTACATTTTTTTTTAATTTTCTTTTAGCTTGATAAAGTGGGGTGAGATGTAAGTGTCAAACATGGAACTTCTTAATCTCAATTGTGCTTGTTTCAATTAAGTTAGGTATTGGTTGACTTCTTATTGTAGATGTTCCAAACAATAAAAGGAAGAGAACCTCCAATCTGACTTAAGGAAAATATCTTTAAGCAGTTACCAAAAAACATGCTTAAGAGGAGAGGATGGTCCTTCTTCTTATAAGCTCATTGGGATATTTTACTACTTGATGTTGGACAGACATTACTACAGTTCTTGGGTAGTATGACATATACTGGTTCAATGAGTTTGCTATCACACCAAGATAGTGTTGCTAGTATCTAATAATGCAGTAGAAGCTAGTGGTCGAAGATTGTATTGCTTTCAGTGATTTATAATTGATGTACAGAACCCAATTTATAGAGTTTTCAATTTATACACAATTAATTACAAAGAATCAAAGAGGGAAACAGTGGAATTGCCATTGATTGTCTTGCCAAAATTCTCACTGGAAACGATGGGTTCAAAGGCTTTGCATGTTGACAAGTGCCTGCTTAGTTGGAGTAAGCACTGTTTCAAACTAAAGAAGTCTTAGGCTCCACACTCAATCTCTTTCTTTTTACCAACCTACTAAAAAGAAGGGTTTGGTGTGGTAAGTAAACATCGGTCCATGTAAAAAGGAAGGAAGCACGATGAAGGGACACGTCTTGCAATTTCTTAAATTTGAAATGGTAATTTGAGTGTTGCTGCTGGCAGGAGCTTCAGTTGGTGCCCCTGATCTTTGTCCGGAAAATTTCTACGGGAAGGAGTAGCTCGTGTGCATTCCATAGGGCTGGCGTAGCATAAGGGTTGATGTGTGTCCATGAGGCATCCATGCAGATGCTGATGTGGTACTGACCTGGCTGTTGACGTCCCGCTGGTCTGTATTCCACTAATGAGTCTGATTGTAAACATACTCTAAATATCTTCGAAGAAAGGACTAGACCTTTGTTACAACATACCAGAAACTGTCGTCTTCTTCAAGCATATTAGGAGCAGATATGCTGATTCAACAAGCAGCTTGGTCAGACTATTCATCGCAAAATCCTGCATACTACGGGAGTTCATTTAACTTTTCACGAAGGACGTTTCTGTCTTGCAGAATAATGATGATCAACCTGCGTCATCAGTCGTAATGCTATGCCAGAAATCAAGCCGCTTCTGGCGCGATCGGAGCTATGCGTTAACGAAACACACAGAAAAGCCCTTTGTCTCGCTGTCTTTGGAGTGATCCTGTTGTCACTGCATGTGCCAGATTGCGTTTGTATGATTGATGGGTTTAATAATCTGATGACGATTACAAATGTCTCACGCAAGAGACAAAGAGCAGAGGCACAAAGGAGCGAGTGCCACCATAGTGTCTCATGATCTTTTGTTCTCATGCTTGTCATGGGAAACGAGAGAAAGTCAAACCGACAATGCCAACATGTCTTCAGCATACGAAAACTGTAAAACACGAAGATTTTATGAATTTGATGAGTTTAACACAGAAATATGGCGGAATTAAGAAAGCGGTTCAGTTTGGATTTCTCTACTAAAGAATTTGGAATTTAATATGGAAGCTTCCCCATAATTTCAAACACAATATCATAATAGGGTTCATCTTTAGAAGCCGGTGTTTTTTCCAATGTTTAGGATAAGAAAATATAAGAGATGAGTTTTTTCATTCACTACCAAAAAGTTTCAAATTATATATATCATTCTTTTTAATTTTTTTAAAAAACCGAATGATGTAGAAAACATTATCTCCGACTTGAATTTTAATATTGTGTAAGAAAAATAACTCCTGAATTGTAAGAAGGGGACAATTACTGGTATGGTTTCCTTGTTCTGCCCCATTATTTTTTCTTCTCCGTCTTCGTCATATGAAGTAGGAGGAAGTCAAGGTGACCATACAAATTTTTCATGACCCCTCAATGCGTAAAATTTTTTTGTTTGTCAAATCGACTTATAAGGAGGAAAATATTTTTTTATATTTAGATGATATTAAGGACCCACCATTTCAAGATGCCCTGAGCTTGAGGACACTATTTAGATTTTTTTGGTTGAAGCACAGAGAGGAAAACCAACAAAAATACTCAATGATTACGCAGTATTATATGCACAATTGCTTTATTATTATAATCATCTTTGTTCTCAGTGCGACAACGAAAAGGAAGTTCCAATTTGTCAATCTCCATTGTCGACCCTTTTCCTCCCTACACGTGGCAAAAAGCAAGTAACCCAAGGTACATAAAAGCATCACATGTGTAAGACAAAGAAAAGGTTTAACAAATGAGTTATCCCGAAACCCGTCATCATTATGTTAAAGACCAGGAAGCTTGCAGACATTCAAGATTGCCACCTCTTTTGATTCTGATATCATCAGAAGTTCATGGACTTGAATGGATAACGATACACCTGGAGAGCTGCTTCAAAGCATTAACTATCTTCAAAATCCACAATCAAGAAGAAGAAGCTCCTGGTTGTACTAGTGCCATCTGGGTCTCTCTTTGAACCTCCTCCATATAGTTGACCGCATCTAGCAGCATCTTCTGTGAGAGATGATCTTAATAACAAATGTGTTTTGCATTGTGCAACAACAGAAGCCAAAACTTGGGGTTTTGGTACATGGAATTGGTCGTGGTTTAGAACTAAAAAGGACAGCTATATAAATATTTATTTGGGTGTGACGAGGTTTGGTGGATATGTTTAATTGTAGTTTAATATTTTCTTTAGATACATGGATGTTCTCATTTTTAGTAATTGATATAAAAGGAGAAAATTAACCTTTATAATACGATATTAGCGTTCATATTTTGATTGTAGACAAAATTTTTGATTTTTTATTAAATAAAGGAGGTTTGGTATATAAGATATTTAACTCAAGATATAGGTCTCAGAAGACTAATAGCCAACTATTAAGCTATGAGCTTGTTAAAATGGTATCCTACTTTGACTGATATCTTAATATAGCATCTTCTTTATGTAGTAAAATATAAAAATTTCAATAGAGTAAATGAATCTTTCTAACAACTGGAAATATTGTTATTTAAAGGCAAGGAATCCAAACAAAGTTAGTGACGATAGATTAGGAAACCAAGGAGGTAGAGGGGATATTTGTAAATGATGATGCTTCAATTATTTGCTACCCTGCTGAACCCTATATAAACCCTCTTTGATATGAACTTATACTTTCCAACCCCAAGTTTTAATAACCGGAAAATCTCCTTAGCTAGATATCTAAACCCCACAAATCTCTCGAGCTCTTCCTTTCCACAAACATGACCGTAAAACCACCAAATCTTATGGAAGATGCTGTCAAATCCCACAAGGCCTCCCATGAATATCCTCAAAAGGCAAAGGGCATGTCCTTCTTTGCCTTTCTTCTCTCTGTTTTCATTTACGTTGCTATCTTCCATGTCTTCAACCTATCTCCTTCCACGCTCTTCAACACCACCAAGTTCTGGTTCTTCATTTCCAACACTCTCATCCTTATCATTGCCGCCGACTATGGCGCCTTCTCTTCCTCGGAAGAGAAGCAAGATCTCCGGGAAGAGTTTATGATGTACAGCCACGATAAAACTGTTTCCCCCATGGTTCCAGAGTACCCGGAAGATGTTAAAGAAGCACTGTCAAGTAAGAGGTTGATGACTGGAAAGAAAAGAAGGTCATATACGTCGGAAAGGAAAGAGCTCTCCCGAAGCCAAGTCGCCGCGAAGCTCTGCAAGAGAAAAGGCAGGTTGACGCTCCCCAAGCTGATAAGAGTCGTCCAAGAACTTATCGTCGGAGTAAGTCCGAGAGAACCAAACGAGTGGTGATCGACGAGAGCAAGAACATTGTGAGGAGGTCAGAGACAGAGAAGCTGGAACCGAATGCAGAAGAAAATGAGTATTCAGCCATGTCCGATGAGGAATTGAACAGAAGGTTTGAAGAGTTTATTCAGAGGTTTAATAGACAAATTCGGTCCAGGGGACGTCAAACTCCTGGCATAATTGAAATAGCCGATAAACAAAGAAAAATTATGTCCAAGATATGTAGCATAGGAAAAGTAGTAGATAGTTAAGTTAAAAATTGTAGCTTTTTCTTTTATTTTCCGTTTTTTACTTGTCTTTTACCTTTTTATGATCTCTCAATGGTTAGTATAAACAGCTTAGGATTTTGCAGGTAGTGCTGCCAGTATATATAAAACTCTTTATTCCGTTTTTAATTTTTAAATTGCTAAACATGCTTTTATTTTATACCTCCAAGATGGAAATCAAACAAAATGATACTTGCATATAAATATTTGTTTCTTCAAATGTCAATTTATGTCCCTAAGGCTCAATTTTGTTAATAATTTATGTAGGTAACTGTTAAAACTTACAATGTTGTTTGAGTACCTAAAACCTCAAATTTTAGAGTAGTTATTAATGTGAGAAGATTTGAACCAAAGACGCTAAAATCAGAAGTATGTAGTTTTGTTACTGAGCTATTGGCCTTGGTTTAACGTTAGTACAGCTATTAGTCTGTATAGGATGTAACTTTGTGTTATCTTGAGAAATCCTTGTCAAAAAGTAATTGCTCTTTGTCTTTACTTAAACAATTGTGGATCACTTCACTAAAAGCCGTCAAGGAATAGGCAAATTTAAGGTAAAAATTCATCTTTAGATCATGATAACAGTAACTAAGACAATAGTCTTTGTACTTTTTTGCTAAGATATGATAGTTGTTTCGATGGGAGTAATATGATGGTTTTCTTTTTTACAAAAGGATAAATCAAGTTATATAGAAACCACTGTAAATTCTTAGAATCTAGAATCCTGGTTTTGTGTTCGCTAAGTTATAGGGACGTTTAGGTAATATTAATACTTTCAACTTTTGATTGAAAAGTAGTACAATTTAATGTTAATAGCGACGGTTATGACAATGACAATGACAATGCTAACGACAAATGCAACAATAAGAAGACAAAGTGGTGGGGGAAATAAAATAATTAAAATCATTACAATGAAATATTATAATTGAATTTGAGAGAATTGTAATAAAATTCTATGTGCATATGACATAGAGGGTTGAAAGATATTCTCCAAGATAATTTTACTTGAAATTTTTTACATGTAAATTAAGATATGAAAAAATATTTAAACTAATTAGAAAAAAATAATAACCTCTAACAAATCATTCTTCACACTTTCGTTAAATAGGAGCTAATGAATTGAATAGACTTATCCTAAACAACATGGTAAAATTGTGGAAAAGGTTATGATAAAATTGATTAGAAATTTTCCTTGATGAGGTTTATGGGGTAGTACAACTTTGCTTAAAAAGGAAGAAAGGAAATAATTAAGTTTTATATATGGTAGCTAGTAGGAGACAAGAGTAATGATAAATTTATCTTACCAAACTATTTAATATTAGGTATGTTTCTTTACTGTTAAAAAAATCTACCATTGTCCTTATGTGTTTGAGCACTAACGGTTGTAATGAATCGGACAACTAGAAAATAGCAATTGTGGGGTCATTAATATATTTTTAAACTTGGTCATTACCATAAGTCATCACTTTGATTTCTTATGTGATTATGTTAAACTTGAATAAAAATGTTGTTAATTTATGACTTAATCCTTTGGGAGTCTAGGTAGAATGAAGTTGGATCTTTGTGAAGAGAACTACAGTCTGTCTCAATAGGTCTTCAAAATCTAACTTATATATATATATATTCTTGTATTCAAAGAAATTTGTAGGTTATGACTTTTCCTTTTTCTTTTCTAAACGAAGGAAATAATTCAACTTCATAATATGCCAAACAAGAAAAGATTTCAACTTTGAAGGTGCCTCCATCGACAAACAACTTTTCAAAGCTCCATGAACGCCTTACCAAGATCTTCATAGCATAAAAAAGAAGGGAATGTATCACTAGTTGCGTTCCCCTTCGATATGCTTCATTACATCTCGATAGCCATCAACATTTATAGCTTCTAGACGTTAAAAATCATGTGAATCTTCTATTGTTTATATCTTGACTTGATATTTGTATGAAAAATTATGGCAACCTAACAAATGGTGTTACATATGATCTTAGGTTTTAGTACAATACACTTTTGCTTGTGGAACCAACATCTTATATGAGCCCCACATGCTTGGGCAAATAAGATATTTTTAGAAATGAATTAGACATTATTTATGTCTTAATTTGGTACTTCTCTTTTATATGGAAGTATCTATATATCTTACCAATCAATTTTAAAGGAGGATTAAGTCTTCTAATTTAAAGAATGATCATCTAAATCAAATTAAAATTAAGGCTAACATCCATACAGTTAAGTGACTTGTTTCTTCTAAAAATATAGTTTTTTGGTATTTTTGCTAAGTTTCACTTGAAGAAAACTAAACATGATAATAAAAGCAAACTTGCAAGTCAGGGTTCCAATAATTTGTAAGCTAACAATTTCTTTTGGACAAGTGGCCTATCATGTAGAAGTTCAATTTTTAAAAAGGAAGCTTGGCCAAGCATTAACTGTCTAAAAATCATAAAGAAGACAAAAGTAATTGTTGCTTTCATCAAATTAGCTTCATCTTATTCATCACTTGATAATCTCATAAAGTTCCTTTAAGTTTTAGTCTTCCCACAAACAAATAAAGTTTGGTTTCTACTAACCCTTAGTCCATTTCAAATAAGCTTGGTGTTGCTTATGGATTGCTTGTCTAGTAATATAGTGAGAAACTTTCTTTTATGTTCATTCAACTGAAAATTACACGAATGACTTTAGTTATTAGAACTAACACATTGATGAGGTCTATAAATTGTCTTTTCCATCTAGCCATGCAAGAAAAAGAGAAGTAAAAAAAATGAATACAAGTTGATATTTGTTAGGATTGTCATGCACTACTACTAGGTCAAAAGCTATACCTAATAGCCAAATGTTGTTATGTTATCTTAACACTTCCACAAAAGTCATTCTAATCACTTAAACTTAGTACTCAAGCTAGCCTATAAGGCCCCCTCACCACTAGGTCCACTAGGATCCCCCATTTATAACTAACTTTTGGTAGTGTAAAGACCTACACTAAGTGGTGGGCGGGCACAAAGTGAGTCTAAGGAAATGTTAAGCTAAACAAATTTAATAATCCCCCCTCGCCCAACCACATTTGTTGTGACTTGAACTTATAACCTTGTTTTGATACTAATTGTTAGAGAATCAATATATGTAATATTTTTTAATTGTAGGTTTATAAATTATATTTGGAGGGTTTTGTTATGTATGAATGAAAATCTCAAAGAATTGAATATGGAAAGCAAAAGTATGTTAGATAATTAAGGTTGTTAACTATAAAAGTTTTGTAATAACCCTATTTAGTATATCTTTCAAAGTTATGTTATATCACATTTGGAGGAAAATAAAAAAAAACTGACCAAATTGTAAAAGTCTAGACATCTTGATCATTGTTGTTAAAATCAAGAAGAATGTGAGATACATAATTTCATTAATTAGGAAATTGAAACTTATAAATTGTAATAAGTTTTTATAAAAGTTTTGAAATTAGCTAAATATAGCATTTTAGCTTAAATAAGGTTGTTATAACTAGACAATTTGTATTTTCTTTGTTTATTTATAATACTTTGAACTTTCACAAAAAAAAAAGAATAAAAAAGAAAAGAACAAGAGATTGTTAGAAACCTAATTCACCATTCTCTTAATTTGCTTTGGGACCCAACAATACCCAAGTCAAAAGGTGATCAAAGATGAAACTTGGAAAACTCAAAACTCAATAGGATGCAAACAAAGGCAATTTCCTTAAGTAGAAAGACATTGAATATATTTTCTTCGTCATTAGTTCCCTAGGAACCAAACAAAGCAAGCTCTACCTATGCCATCTACAATCCTCAATCGGATAACTTAGAGTTAGTAGTACTTTAATAATCTTAGCAAAAGTTATGCAAAATAATAAAACAACACAACACCTTGTTGAAAATATATCAAGGATGCAAAAGTATCGAGGATATCTAAGAAAATATCATATAGTTGTCATCACAGAAGTTCAAACTCTTCGTACTTATTTTGTGAACCACAAATGGGCTATGTTTTATTCTAATGACAAACAAACTTCTAAGGCTTATGCCTACCAAGACAATATAGAAGAAGCAGCAACACCATTATCTTACAACCGAGATGAAATATGAGGACGGTCCCATTCAGTCACAATATGGTCACGAGTAATGTCCTTGAGTGAGCGGCAACCGCATAACGCCATTGTTAGCTTAAACTCATCATGAAGCATCTGCAGTACTTTTCGAACACCTGCTTCACCTTCAGCAGCCAATGCGAACAACACAGGTCTTCCAATCTGAAATAGGAATCTAAGGATCAAATCGATGCCAATTAACTGAGCAAGGGGCATGAGATGTCTCATTTAACCCGTATTTCACAATTGAGGAATTTTTATTGCCAATTCTCAGATTTTGAATTGTAGCAAATTTCCAAGAAAAATTCACCTCCTTCCAGACTTTGTACCATTACTGACACTAGTAAGATCAATATTCACTAAACTCATTAATCATTATGTGTAATGATTTGCATGAAACATATCATTTACTCACAAATATGCCGGATGCTCCTAGAGCCAATGCTTTAAAGACGTCTGTCCCTCGCCGAACTCCACCATCAAGGAAAACAGGAATTTGGCCTTGTGCAGCTTTGACAACCTGTCATCCCAATCAGAACCATAAAATTGGAGAATAACGAGGTTTGGCTTCAAATAATGCAACTAAAGAAAATGATTACCATATTGAAAATGTCAAGTTAAGTAAAAACAGACCAAGGAAAATGATAATGAATTCAAAAATGGAAAAACCTAAAGGTCTTCAAAGGCTTAACAGCCAATGAGAACAGCAGAATCTCCTGATACATTTATCAATAGTGTGGAAAACATTTGACACTCACTATAAAAGAAGTAAATGTTACAAATCTCAAATTCTCCTTCTAGCTATGCATGAGAAATACATTAAAAAGGACTAAGAAGTTAAAAAAAAAAAAAAGAAGACAATTTTTGAATTATAGGACTAAACATGAAATTGGATCACCAACTCTTCTCGATTAGCATGTTTGTAACTCATCGTGGGAATTAAAACAACCAAAAAAAAGAAAGAAAAAGGAAAAAAGAATGTACCTCCTCCAAAGCCATAATAGTTGCGGGGACATAATCAAGTTGGCGAGCTCCATGGTTGGATACGATGATTCCGGCAGCTCCAGCTTGGACGGCTAGCCTTGCTGCATTGTAGCAGGACAGGTGGGATTAAATTAGACAAGTGTCACAGAAATTTCCTAGAATTTTATTTCTTTTTTCCTCCTTATTTTTTGGGTGTATATGTGGAAGGGTGGATGGATTCACTATACATACTATCCTCTGCAGTAAGTACACCCTTCAGAAGAATTGGTAAATCAGTGATTGTCTGAAGCCACTTCACATCCTACCCAAAGAAATAAGAAGTTGTTTAAAATATCACTCTGGTCACATAGTTCAAGAAATCCAATGAGTAAACAGCCGTTTTACCTTCCAGTTAAGAGTCTGGTCAACTTGTTCAGTAGCAAATGAAGCCAGTCCAGAACCATTTGTCTATAGGTTTAACTCCAAGAATGATCATGGAAAAGTACAATACATTAGAACAAATCTACAAGGAAAGGTTTTTAGTTTGATATTAAAGAGTTATACAGGTCACCAACCTTATCCATCTTTCCAATATCCAATCCCTCAAAGTTCTTTAATGTCAAGAATGATGGCAAAGCAAATCTGCAGAAATATCCATCAAATAGTCACAGCAACTTGCGGTGTAATTTTTGTATAACTTCCAGCGGAGAATTCATTATTTATATCCGTAGAGACAAGCCACTAACTTTTTAAAATTTTTCTTCTTGTTCCTGTTTCTTTGTTTCCAAATTATATTTTTGAATGATTACTTACCTGTTCTTGATATCAGCTTCTCTGCGGCCGAACCTTGGAGTGTCCACGGTGAGGGCAATTGCCTTGAAGCCAGCCTTTTCAGCTCTTCTTACAAGCTGTGTAACCACATTCCTGTTTTTAAGCACCTGCAGAACAAGCAAAGTAATCAATGTTTATACACCACATTCCTGTCTTAAAGCACCTGAAGAACAAGCAAAGTAATCAATGTTTATAAACCACATTCCTGTCTTAGGTCATATAGATCATGACTAAATAAAAATTGACAACTTCAAACGTCTGAAAGTGGGAAGGCATTTCTGTCATGATCTCTTCAAAAGGAAAAAGCCATTGCCACTATATTTAGAAAGCAGAGAGCTTTCATTTTGAAACCATTAAGGGGCTTAATGGAAGTATCATTAAAGAAACAGAAAGCTCACAACATTCCGTAAAACGGACAGACATCAATAAGGAAGATAGAACTTTACAAATTCAGGGTGGATGAGAGAATATTAGCACCTAAGCACTATGCTATTATAGATTTGTGAATTATAAGATTTTGCATTACAAATCCTTTTTGATGTTGAGGCTAAGACCAATTAAGTTAGTGATTTTAGCAAGTATATTAACAGGAAAAGTGAGGGATGATCTCTCACTCACATAGAGTTGGAAAAAGCGAATGCCAGGTCCAGTTGAAGCAACCTCTTCGACACTGGAAGTAGCCCAAGAAGAAAGAGTCTGAAACAATCAGTCATTGATACACTGAGTACAACAGTCATGAAAATATTGATCTCAATACATCAATGAGAAAACCATTAAAGGATTGGCAAGAAAAGATTTTATTCAATTTGACAAACGACTCAAAGAATCTTGGTGAGAAAGCGAACCATAATAGTTCCAACTGCTGATGCTGCTCTTGCTGTGGCATACTCTCCTGCATGAAAATTGCTTTATTGAGTTCAACCCCAGTTCTTTCTTTTGGAGAAGGCTAACAGGGATAATTAAACTCATTTAACAGTGAAAGAACATCCTACTCATCGTGGAACCCCTGGTTTCATTTCAGAAAAATTCTATGAATTCTTTTTTTTCAACTTTTCAACTTCAGCAATCCAATATTGGAACTCTGTAGTATATAAAGGTACAGGATTGTAGGCAATCAAAACATCTACCAAAGAAACTTGAGAGGAAGGGGGAAGGAAGATGATAACAGAGGATAAAAGGTATTGTGTTGGGATCCTCTTCTTAAAAGCAGTCCTCCATATGCGGTTTTAATGTAAATTTTAGATATAGTTCCTCACAAACTCAAAGATAAACCTTCTTCTTGAATCTCCTGGGGGGCTGGGTCGGTAGAACACAGGTACATACCTTCAGGGTGAGCCATCTTCTGCATGGCAGACGGAGCAATCATAATGGGCATTGCGATTTTGTATCCGAGTACAGTTGTGGTCAGGTCTATCTTGCTTACATCAATCAGAATTCGAGGTCGAAACCTATTTTTGGTAGAAATAGATGCAACGTCAATTAAGAGATCTAACAACAAACTTGAGGTAAAGAACAAAATATAGAAGACAAGCTAAAATCAGAGAAGGGATAAACCCAAATTCCTTTCCAGGAAAACAGAAAGGAAAAATTCTCCAAGTACAGGATAGCCATCGAGTAAAAGTAGAGTTTATCAGAGAGGCAAACCAAAACCAAATCAGAAGACCAGACGAAAAGAAACTATTTACGGGGTCCCTGCCAAGATGAAAGCTTACAAAATCCTTGAGAATGCATATCGATTCTCGCCCAGAGTCCATTGGTCCTCTGCACCTGATGCGTAGTAGTCATAAACCATCTTCGGCAATTTCTCCTTTGCGATTGCCTCATACTCGTTAACATTAGTGATCTCCATCTTTCCAAAGGATTGTTTATGCTATTCCCAGAATAATCTGAAAGTGGTTCAGAAATGAAAGAATCACAACTCATTAATTTTCTTCAAATTTGTTGAACAAAAAAGCAACAGAGAAAATCTGATCAAGGCTTTCATGATAATCAAAATCATGAAACAAATTCTGCAAAAAAGTGATGCAGGCAAATTGGAACAAACTTCATACACCACTGTTAAGCCGCCAATAGCAGAAAAGTTGGTACAACAGGACTAAAGTTGCGACCAGTAGTTATCATTTATAAAAGCCGCCAGTCCCCCCAACCTGGGAAGCAGGGTTCTTTTACTTGTCACGCTTTTAACTGGAGAAGATGTGAGTCTCACTGTACTTTCAGGAACCTTTAGTTGTCTTTTTCTTGATAACGATTGCACCCGGGAACTTACCCATCAAGTCTTTCCTGCTGCATGTGCCGCAAGGCTATAAGGCATTGACGTGGTTACAAAGTGAGCGTTGCCCTACCTAAAAAGCTAGAAGATGCACCTTTGAATTGACGTGATTACAAAGTGGATGTTGATGAGATTTATTATTTAATGTTTTAAGATTTTAAAATGAATTTTCATATTCTAATATATAGACATTCTTAATTTAGGAAAAAACTCAAATAGGCGTTGTGCATCCTCTAGGAACTACAAGATCTAATACGTGGCAAATTAGTTAAAAAAATTCAGTTAAATTATAGAAAGGCAAGACCTTGACTAGATCTCTTTTATAATCTTGATCAAACCCAGAAGCAAATGATCTTAAAAATGTAAGTGAACGTCATAAAATGAAAGCCCAGGTGAAAGAAGAATCGAGAGGAGCAAAGGTGAAGCAAAGAACAAATCTTGGGCTCCCGAGAAAAAGAATGAACGGAGGATGCTAAAGAGACAGAACCGTGGAAATGCAACACCCACGGAGAGAGAGAGAGAGAGAGAGAGAGATAAAAAATATCGGAGCAATGAAAAAAACATATAGTGCAGGAAGAACAGAGATAAAAAATATAGGAGAATGGCAAGTTGATCAGCACGGATCTGGATAAAACGAACCTTCTGCAATTATGGTTACCTCCCACTTCTCCCATTGCCATTGGAGAACCTAGCACACTTACACAGACGGCATCTGAGCATTCTCTACCAATCAAATTCTGCTCACTGTCTTCTACCTCTGTTTTATTTGACAGGATCTGGCCACCCACCACTCTCCTTAAGCAAGTTGTTTCTTGGACGTGTTTTGATGTGAGAATGGAGTTCAAGGTCCATTTCCTTTTCTTTAACGTCCCAGAAGAGTACTTAATACTTTACAGACAGATATATTTATAGAACCCTTGTTTATAGATGAAGTACAGATTCTCTCCATAAGATTAACCTATAAAAAATGAAACATATGTTCTATTTTTTATTTTAAATAAAGAACAAGGTTTAAGCATCCTGAACTTGCACAATTCTGACTGGTTTTCTGGACAAGTGGGTTTTGCATCTTGTTTTCTAGCTTGGCCAAACGGCCTACAGTCTCACTCATTTGCAGTACTCTGCCGTTGAATTCTTGGGCACTAGATAGACTCTGGTACTTGATATGGCCGTCCAGAAAAATAGGAATTTGGCCTTGTACAGCTTTGACAACTTAAGTCATCCCAATTCAACCATAAAAATGGAGCATAACAAGGTTTGGTTTCAAATAAATGAAACCAAAAGAAAAAAATTTTGAACTACAGGTCTAAACGCTGAAATTGGATCACCTACTCGTCATGATTAACTTTCTGTGTAACTCATGAAGGAAATTGAAATTTAAAAAAAAAAAAAAAAGGTTTATCGTGCCTCCTTCAAGGCCATAATAGTTGTGAGGGCTAAATTGAGAAGTTATTTAAAATATCACTACAGTCACATAGTCCAAGAAATCCAATGAGTAAACAGGTGTCTAGCCTTTTAGTCGGGGGTCTGGTCAATTTGTTCAGTTCAGCACCATATGAAGCTAGCTCGGGATCATTCATCTGCAGGTTTAACCCCAAGTAACATCATGGGAAAAGTTACAATACATTAAAACATATATGCAACAAAAGGTATTTAGTCTGATATTAAAAATCATATAGGTAATCGACTTCAACTATTTTTCCAATATTCAATCCCTCAAAGTTTTTTTTTCTCTTTTTGGTCAAGGATGATGACAAAGCTAATCTACAAATATATTCATCAAATAGTCACACAAAGTTTTGGCTTAATCTTTGTATAACTTCTATAGGAGAATTCATTGTTTTATATTAGAAGCAATGGGACATGCTAATCAATTTTTTAAATATTTCAGAAATTTCACTAATAAGTCTGATTTTAAACTCACTCTAAATTAGCGAGATCCCGACTTGTTATGGACAAAGGGTTATAAGTTGCTCAAAACATATTAGAAACTGTTGTCTTCTTCAAGCATATTAGAAGCAGAAATGCTCATTCAACAAGCAACTTGGTCAGAGTATTCAAAGCAAAATCCTGCGCACTACGGGAGTTCATTTAACTTTTCATGAACAACGTTTCTGTCTTGCAGAATGCTGATTCTCAACCTGCGTCATAATGCTATGCCAGAAATCACACAGAAACACACAGAAAAGCTCTTTGTTTCGCTGTCTTTGGAGTGTTCCTGTTGTTACTGCATGCCAAATTGCATTTGTATGATTGATGGTTTTAATAATCTGATAACGATTACACGCAAGAGATAAGAAAGCAGAGACACAATCTAACGACGCCACCATGGTGTCCCATGATCTTTTGTTCCCCCATGCCTGTCATGTACAACAAGAGAAAGTCAAGGCGACCATGTCAACATGTCTTCAGCATCCAAAAAGTGTCAAACACGAAGATTTTATAAATTAGTCGAGTTAAACGTATATATATAATAGCACAAGAAACCCTTAGAATAAAAATTTAAGTTAAATAGGAACCCTTAGAATAAACATATACATTAAGTATCATATGAAAATATAATAATCAAAGAGAGTGGTGTATAAAGAAATGGGTTTCTTCATTTAGTATCCTAAAGTTTTAAATCAAATATATATCATTCTTTATAGATTTTTTAGTAGAATTTGAATAACATGGAAAACACTATCTCCAACTTGAATTTTGATTTTATGTGTGAAAGCAACTTCCTCCATGAACTGAAGTGTAAGAAAGGACAATTACCACTGTGGGCTCGTTTTTCAGCACCATAATTTGTTGTTCTCCTTATCATATAAAATAGGAGAAAGTCAAGGCAACCATAAAAATATTTTATACCCACTCAAAGCGTTAGAAAAATTATTTTTTTCTTAAATCGGCCGAAGCCAGGATGCGCCCAAAGTAGGCCGGGTCTCAAAATTGGCCATGACAGGGGTTGGGCTGAATAGGGAACCCATTGCCTGGGCTGGGTTGACCCAAACTGCCCAAAGGAAGGCCAGGTTTTTCTTGTTGAATCCAAAACAGTGGGAGCGTAGCAGGTGTAGATTGCCCCACGGGCTGCAGACAGAAACCAAGAGCGGTTTGCATGAGAAAGAAATTCTTGGGAGATTTTGATAGGCCAGTAATGTCCTTGATGATAGGAACATCCTGGTCAAGGGAAGGAGCACTGGTATTGTTTTAAGCTGACACAGTAGGAAGATTGTGGGAAGAAACTGGCTAAAAAAATGATTTTTTTATTATTATTATTTTTTTAAAAGGGAACAAGGAGAATCATAAGGAAATAGGGAGCAGAAACTATAGCTGAGAGAATAAAGGCCCGTAATACTATGTTACAAAGCAAGAAAGAAGAAAGACAGAATCTAAAAATTTCTATGTATTGCTTTATCTTGAAGAAAAAGTATACAAGTTGTTTCTTTTTACAACATAAGAACTAACTATAATGAAAAACATACAAAAGAATAAAGAAAATATTTCATTACTATACACAAAAATAATTTCTCAAATAAACTTTATCATATGGAAAGGATATTAGACCAAATCAGAAAAATATAATAGCAAATATAAATGCATATCTTGAACAATATTCTATATTTAGAAGATATTAAGACATAATTTAAGCTTACTTGGAACATGCCATTTCAAGATGCCCGGAGCTTGAGGACAATATCTAGATTTTTTTTGGTTGAAGCACAACGAGAAAAACCAACAAAAATACTCAATGATTACCTACTGCTCGAATACGTCAATATCCATTGTCCAGCCTTTTCCTCCCTGCACGTGGCAAAAACCAATTAACCCATGAAGCATCGCATGTGTAAGACAAAGAAAAGGCTTAACAAATGAGTTGTCCCCGGACCCGTCATCATTATGTTGAAGACCATGAAGCTTGCAGACATTCAAGATCGCCACCTCTTATGTTTCTGATATCATCGGCAGTTCGTGGACTTGTATGGATAACGATACACCTGGAGAGCTGCTTTCAAAGCATTAACTATCTTCAAATCCACAATCAAGAACAAGAAACTCCTGGCTGTATTTCCTTAGTGCCATCTGGGTCTCTCTTTGAATCTCCTACATATAGTTGACCACAACTAGCAGGATCTTCTGTGCAAGATGATCTTAATAACTATGTGTTTTGCATTGTGCAGTCACAAAAGCCAAAACTTGGGGTTTTGATACGTGGAATCACTTGTGGTTTAGAACTAAAAAGGACAGCATATATCGGTATTTATGTGGGTGTGATGGGTGTGAGGAGGTTTGGTGGATGTGTCCAATGACTGAGAGAACCAGAGTAGGTGATCAATAATTAGGAAGATAGAAACGCAAGCATAATTGACCCAGAATCGCCACCCATCAGTTGTAAGGATGTAGCATTTGCTAATTGACTTCCTTAAGAATATATTTCTTTGGCTGCTTTCCAGGAAATATCTTAGGCTGAAAATAGCTTGAATTTATATTCTACATTGTTAAGTTTAGTTTACCATTGTCTTTAGATATTTGGATGTTCTCATTGTTAATAATTGATATAAAAAGAGCACACTTTTATAATATGATAGCAGTATTCGTATCTGTAATATGACACTCAATTGATTGTGGATTAGACGTTTGTAATTTCTTCTCTTGAGACAAGATTGAGTTTAAAAAATTGATGTAGATATGTATTTTTTTTTTTTGTTAAGTAAAGGGTGTGTTGACCTTAACTTAGGTGACTAATAACCAACTATTAGGCTATTAACTATTAAAATGATATCTCACTAAGACTAATATCTTGATATAATATCTTCTTTATGTATTAAAACCTAATAATTTTAATTGAGTAAATAAATCTTTTTAACAACAAAAATATTGTTACTTAAAGGGAAGGAATTAAGTAAAGTAAGTGGCGATAGGTTAGGAAATTGTGGGGGTGGAGGGGATATTTGTAAATGATGAAGATTCAATTATTTGCTACCGTGATGAACCCTATATAAACCCTCTTTGATGGGAACTTATACGTACCAACCTCCAGTTTTAATAACCGAAAATCTCTTTGGGGCTACAAATCGAAGCCCCACAAGTCTCTCGAATTCTTCCTTTCCACAAACATGACCGGAAAACCACCAAATCTTATGGAAGATGATGCTGCCAAATCCCCCAAGGCCTCCCATGGACGTCCTCAAAAGGCAAAGGGCATGTCCTTCTTCGCCTTTCTTCTCCCCGTTTTCATTTGCGTTGCTATTTTCTATGTCTTCAACCTATCTCCTTCCACGCTCTTCAACACCAGCAAGTTTTGGTTCTTCATTTCCAACATTCTCATCGTCATTATTGCCGCCGACTATGGCGTCTTCTCTTCGACGGAAGAGAAGCAAGATCTCCGGGATGAGTTTATGATGCACAGCCACGATAAAACTGTTCCCCCAATGGTTCCAGAGTATCCGGAAGATGTTAAAGAAAGCACTGCCGAGCAAGAGGTTGACGATTTGAAAGAAAAGAAGGACATACACGTTGGAAAGGAAAGTGCTCTCCCGAAGCCGAGTCGCCGCGAAGACTTGCAAGAGAAGAGGCAGGTCGATGCCCAGCAAGCTGATAAGAGTCGCCCAAGAACTCATCGCCGCAGTAAGTCCGAGGGAAAAAAACGAGTGGTGATAGACGAGAGCAAGAACACTGTGATGAGGTCGAAGAGTGAGAAGCTGGAACCCAGTGCAGAAGAAAGTGAGTTTTCAGCCATGTCCGATGAGGAAATTAACAGAAGGTTTGAAGAGTTTATTCAGAGATTTAATAGACAAATTCGCCTCCAAGGGACTTGAAACTATGGACATCATATATAAGATATATAGCATTGGAAGAGTAGTAGATACATAGGTTAAAAATTGTAGCTTTGTTTTTTTTTTTTTACTTGCCTTTTACTTTTTTATGATCTTTCAATGGTTAGTTTGAACAGCGTAGGATTTTGCAACTTTTTACTCGTCTCTTACATTTTTATGATCATTCAATGGTTATTCTGTTTTAATTTTTTAAATTGCTAAACATGCTTTTATTTTATGCCTCCAAGATACGAGTCAAAACAAAATGATAATTGCACACACATGTTTCTTTCTACTATTTTTTTTTTCTTTCAAATGCCATCTTTTGTCCCCAAGGCTCAATTTCCTTGGGAGTAATTTTTGTTAAAAATTTATGAAGGTAACTGTTAGAACTTATTATGTTTTTTGAGTAAGGAGAAACTCAAATTTCGGAGGTGAGGAGATTTGAACTAAATACCTTGAAACTAGAGGCATTTAACTCTATTACTTAGCTATTGGGCTTGGTTAAGTGTCAGTGCAATTACTAGTATATATAGAATGTTCGTTTGTGTGGTCTTGGAAAAGCCTTATTAAAATTAATTGTTCTTTGTCTTTACTTAAACAATTGTGGATTACTTCACCAAAAGCCATCAAGGAATTGGTATATTTAAGCCACAAATTCATATTTAGGTCACGATAATAGTAACTAAGACAATAGTCCTTGTACTTTTTTTCTTAGCCATGATAGCTATTTTGATGGGAGTAATATGATGTTTTCCTTATTTACAAAAACGCAATATCAAGTTATATAGAAAACACTATAAATTAATAGAACCTAGAATCCTAGTTGTGTTCGCTAAGTTATAGGGACGTTTAGGTAATATTACTACCTTCATCTTTTGATCTAAAAGTAGTAGTAGTTAATGTTAATAGTGATGGTTATGATAATAACAAATGCAACAATAAGAAAACAAAGTGGTGGGGAAGGGGAGTAGTGAATATAAAATGATGATCATTGCAATTAAATATCATAGTTGAGTTTGAGGGAATTTTAACACAATTATATACACTTATGATATAGAGGATTGAGAGATATTTTCGAGAATAATTTTACTTGAAATTTTTTATTAAGAGATAAAAAGACATTAATTTAAACTAATTAGAAAAAACTAACAACCTCTAACAAATATTTGTTCACTCTTTTAGAAAAGTAGGAGCTAATGAATTCATTAGACTTATCCCAAAAGATTTGATAAAATTGTGAAAAAGGCGGTGAACTAGTAGAACTTTTCCATGATAAGGCTTTTGGGGTAGTACAACTTTGCTTAGAAAGGGAGAAATGAAATAATTGACTTTTATACATAGTAGCTAGTAAAAGATAGGAGCAATGATAAATTTAAATTATCTTATCAAACTATTTAATGTTAGGCATGTTTCTTTACTGTTGAAAACATTACCATTGTCCTTATACAATTCAACACTAATAGTTGTTATCAGTAGGACAATTAGACAATAGCAACTGTGGTCATTAATATATTTTTCAATTTAGTCATTATCATAAGTAATCACTTGGATTTTTATGTGATTATGTTAAACTTGAATATAAATGTTACTTATTTGTGATTTTCTCGTTTGGAAGTTTGGGTAAAATGAAATTGGAGCTTTGTTAAGGGAGCTAGAATCAGCCTCTAGAATTCTTCAAAATCTAACCTATATGTATTCTTGTATTCAAAGAAAGTCGTATGTGATGAACATTTTTTTTCTTTCTCCTTTTCTAAACGAAGGAAATAATTCAACCTCATGATATGCCAAACTAGAAAAATAAGGATTTCAACTTTGGACTTGCCTTTATCGGCAAGCAACATTTCAAAGCTCCATGATCGCCCCATTAAAAGCAGTAGAGCCTAGAGAAGAAGAAAATGCATCACTAGATTGCATTTCCCCTCGGATATGCTTCAATAGATCTTTGTAGCCATCAAAATTTATAGCTTCTTGATTAAGTAGAATCCTTAGTGTTCGCTACGGTTTCAAATATAACACTCCAAATCCGAATTCAAGCTACACGTGCAATATAGAGATTAAAAACTATGTGAATCTTATATTGTTTATGTTTTGACTTGATATCTTTTGTATTTCTTGAGTTTTTCCCCATCTTTTATGAACAATGTTAAGGAAAAATTGAGTATTTCTAACATAGTGTTAGAGGTGATCTTAGGTTTAAGTGTTACACCCTTTGGCTCATAGAACCAAATCCTTAGATGAGTCCGACATGGGCAATAAGATATCTTAAAAACAGTATGAATTCCACATTACTTATATCTTAGTTTGACATTTCTTTTGTTTATGGAAGTATCTCCAAGTCTTAACAATCAATTTTAAAGGAGGACTAAGTCTTCTAATTTAGAGATTGGTAATCCAAATCAAAGTAAAATTGAGACTAACATTCATAAGTTAAGTGACTTGTATCTTCTCAAAAGATAGTGTTCATGTTATGTTTGCTAAGTTTCACTTGAAGGAAAGCAAATATGATAAACAAACACTATCTTTACTTACAAGTTAGAGTTCTAATAATCTGTACGCTAAAAAGTTCTTTTGGACAAGTGGCCTGTGAGGTAGAAATTAACTTCAATTTTTTAAAAAGAAACTCAGTCAAGTACTAACCATCTTAAAATCACAAAGAAAACTTGAGTAATTGTTGCTTTCATCAAGTTGACTTGAACTTATTCATCACTTTATTATCTCATAAAGCTCCATTGAGTATTAATCTTCTTAAAAGTGAACAAAGTTTGGTTTTACCAATCCTTAGTCCATTTTAGATAAGCTTGGTGTTGCTTTAGGATTGCTTGTCAAGTAATATAGCTAGAAACTTACTTCTATGTTCATTTAACTCAAAAAAGATTTAACAGAACTTTATAATTTGTCAAGAATCTATAGACTTAGGGAAACCTTGTTTGACTATAATCCTAACTGTAGCCAAACCTCTAGTATTACTAAATGCAAATTACACCAATGACTTCAGTTATTACAACTAACGCATTGATAAAGTCTTTTCCATCTAACCATGCAAGAAAAAGAGAAGAAAAAAATAAATACAAATTGATACCTATGACTAAAAGATGATTAAAGATGAAGCTTGGAAAACCCTAAACCTAATAGGATGCGAACAAAGGCAATTTCCTTAAATGGACATAAAAAAATTTGAAGATATTATAAATATTTTCTTGATCATTAGTTCTGAAGCAACCAAACAAAGCAAACTCTACCTATGCCATCTAAAATCCTCAATCTGATAATTTAGAGTCAGTAGTACTTTAATAATTTTAGCAAAAGTTATGCAAAATAATAAAACAACACAACACCTTGTTGAAAATATAGCAAGGATACAAAAGTATCGTGGATATCTAAGAAAATATCATATAGTTGTCATCACAGAAGTTCAAACTCTTCGTACTTATTTTGTGAACCACAAATGGGTTATGTTTTATTCTAATGACAAACAAACTTCTAAGGCTTATGCCTACCAAGACAATATTCAAGAAGCAACGGCACCATTATCTTACAACCTAGGTGAAATATGAGGACAGTCCCATTCAGTCACAATATGGTCACGAGTAATGTCTTTGAGTGAGAGGCAACCGCATAACGCCATTGTTAGCTCAAACTCATCACGAAGCATCTGTAGCACTTTTCGAACTCCTGCCTCACCTTCAGCAGCCAACGCAAACAACACAGGTCTTCCGATCTGAAATAGGAATCCAAGGATCAAATGGATGCGATTTAACTTATCAAGGGACATAGGGCTTCTCATTTAAGTCATATTTTACACTCGATGAATTTTCATTACCAATTCTCAGATTATGAATTGTAGCAAATTACTAAGAAAACTTCACCTCCTTCTAAACTTTGTAACATTACTGACGCTAGTAAGATCAACTTTCATTTAACTCATTAATCATTTTGTGTAATGATTTGCATGAAACATATCATTTACTCACAAATATGCCAGATGCTCCTAAAGCCAATGCTTTAAAGACATCTGTCCCTCGCCGAACTCCACCATCAAGGAAAACAGGAATTTTGCCTTGTGCAGCTTTGACAACCTAAGTCATCCCAAGAAGAATCATAAAATTGGAGAATAACGAGGTTTGATTTCAAATAAATGCAAGTAAAATAAAATCATTAGCATACTAATAATGTCAAGCTAAGTAAAAATAGAGCATGGAAAATGATAATGAATTCAAGAATGTATAAAACAAAAGGTTTTCAAAGGCTTAACAATGAATGAGAATAGTAGAATCTCTTGATAAATTTATGAATAGTGGTAAAAACATTTGACACTCACTATAAAGGATGTAAATGTTACAACTCTCACATTCTACTTGTAGCTATGCGTGAGAAATACAACTAAAAAGACCGAGAAGTTGAAAGAAAAAGAAACAGTTTTTGAATGTTATAGGACTAAACACGAAATTGGATCACCAACTCTCATGATTAGCATGTTTGTAACTCATCGTGGGAATCGAAAGAGCCAAAAAAAAGAAAAGACAAAAAGGAATGTACCTCCTCCAAAGCCATAATAGTTGCGGGGACATAATCAAGTTGGCGAGCTCCATGATTGGATACGATGATTCCAGCAACTCCAGCTTATGGCTAGCCTTGCTGCATTGTAGCAGGATGGGGGATTAAACTAGATAATTGTCACAGAAATTTCGTAGAATTTTATTTTATTTTATTTCTTTTTTCTTTGTTGTGTGTGTGTGTGTGGAAGGGTTGGATGGTTTCAATATACATACTATCCTCAACACTAAGTACACCCTTTAGAAGAATTGGTAAATCGGTGATCGTCTGAAGCCACCTCACATCCTACCCACAGAAATGAGAATTTATTTCAAATGTTACTTTTGTCACATTGTTCAAGAAATCCAATGAGCAAACAGCCATTTTAGCTTCCAGCTAAGAGTCTGGTCAACTTGTTCAGCAGCAAATGCGGTTAATCCAGAACCATTTGCCTATGTTTAACACCAAGTATGATCATGGAAAAGTACAATAAATTATAACATATATAAAAGGAAAAGTAATTAGTCTGATACTAAAGAGTTATATAGGTCACCAAACACAGTATAACATATATACAAGGAAAGGTATTTAGTCTGATACTAAAGAGTAAGACAGGTCACCAACCTTATCTATCTTTCCAATATCCAATCCCTCAAAGTTCTTTAATGTCAAGAATGATGACAAAGCAAACCTGCAGAAATATCCATCAAATAGTCACAGCAAACTTGCAGTGTAATTTTTGTATAACTTACACAGGAGAATTCATTATCTGTATCAGTTGGGACAAGCAACTAAATTTTTGAATTTTTTTTCCCCTTTCATTGTTTCCAAATTATATCTTCAATGAGCACTTACCTATTCTTGATATCAGCCTCTCTGCGGCCGAACCTTGGAGCGTCCACAGTGAGGGCAATAGCCTTGAAGCCAGCCTTTTCAGCATTTCTTACAAGCTGTATAACCTCATTCCTATCTTTAAGCACCTGAAGAACAAGCAAAGAAATCAATGTTTATAAACTTCATTCTTGTCTTAAGTCATATAGATCTTACCGTAATAAAAAATGACAACTTCAAAAATTCAAAGTAGAAAGGCATTACCATCATTATGAGAGCTTGCATTTTGAAACCATTAAGAGGGTTAGATGTGGGTATCCACAAAGAAACATAAAGCGCGCAACAGTCCATAAAACAGATATACACCGATAAGGAAGATAGAACCTTACGGCACCAGGGAGGATGAGAGAATATGGGGCACCTATGCACTATTCTATTCTGGAGTTGTGAATTATATGATTTTGCCTTGTAAGTACTTGATGTTGAGGCTAAGACGAACTAAGTTAATTATTTTAGCAAATATATTAACAGGAAAAGTGAGGGAAGATATCTCATTCACATAGAGTTGGAAAAAGCAAATGCCAGGTCCTGTTGAAGCAACCTCTTCAACACTGAAAGTAGCCTAAGAAGAAAGCGTCTGAAACAACCAATCATGGATACATTGAGTATAACAGTCAGGAAAATATTGATCTCATACATCAAAGTGAAAACCATTGAAGGATTGGGAAGAAAAGATTTTATTCAATTTGACAACCAACTTTAAGAAACTTGGTGAGAAACCAAACCATAATAGTGCCAGCTGCTGATGCTGCTCTTGCTGTCGCATACTCTCCTGCATGAGAATTGCTTTATTAAGTTCAACGCCAGTTCTTTTCTTTTGTAGAAGGCTAATAGAGATAATTAAATTCACTTGTCAGGGAGAAAAATATCCTACTGCATTGTGGGACCTCTGGTTTGATTTCAAACAAATTCAATGAATTTTTTTTTTCACAACTTTTCTATTTCTGTAATCAAATATTGGAACTCTTTGGTATCTAAAAGGTACAGGATATAAGGCAATCAAAACATCTACCAAAAGAAAATTGAAAGGAAGAAGATAACAGAGGATAAAAGCTATTGTGTTGGGATCTTCTTCTTATAAGAAGTCCTCCGAATGCAATTTTAATGAAAATTGTAGACATAGTTCCTCACAAACTCTTAGATAAACTTTCTTCTTGAACCTCCTGGGGGCTGGGGTCTGAGTAACATAGGAATACCTTCAGGGTGAGCCATCTTCTGCATGGCAGACGGAGCAATCATGACGGGCATTGAGATTTTGTATCCCAGTACAGTTGTAGTCAGGTCTATCTTGCTTACATCAATCAGAATTCGAGGTCGAAACCTATTTTCAGTAGACATAGATGAAATGTCAGTTAAGAGATCTAACAACAAACTTGAGGTAAAGAACAAAATATTGATGACAAGCTACAGGCAGAAAGTGTATAAACTAAAATTCCTTTCCAGGAAAACAGAAAGGGAAAATCTCGAAGTAGAGGATAGCTATCGAGTAGAAGTAGAGTTTATCAGAGAAGCAAACCAAAACCAAATCAGCAGACCAGACAAAAAGAAACTATTTCCGGGGTCCCTGCCAAGATGAAAGCCTACAAAATCCTTGAGAATGCATATCGATTCTCCCCCAGAGTCCATTGGTCCTCTGCACCTGATGCGTAGTAGTCATAAACCATCTTCGGCAATGTCTCCTTTGCGATTGCCTCATACTCGTTAACATTAGTGATCTCCATCTTTCCAATGGATTATTTATGCTATCCCCAGAATACTCTGAAAATGGTTCAGAAATGAAAATCACAACTCAATTAACTTTCTTCAAATTCGTTGAACTAGAAAAGCAACCGAGAAAATCTGATCAAGGCTTCCATGATAATCAAAATCATGGGCCATTCGAGCACTAACAATGAAAATAACGAAACAAATTCAGCCAAAAGTGATGCAGGCTAAATGGAACAAGCTTCACACACCACTGTTAAGCCGCCAGTAGCAGAGAAGTTAGTGCAACGGCACTTGGGACTAGTTGTCCGTTATAAAAACCTGGAGAGCAGGAATCTTTAACTTGTCACGCTTTTAACAGGAGAAGATGTGTGTCCCACTGTATTTTTAGGAACCTTTAGTTGTCTTTTTCTTGGTAGTGATTGAACCGGGAAGTTACCCATCAAGCCTTACCTGGTGTAGGTGCCAGAATGCTAAAAGACCATTGATGTGGACATTCCTAGGAAAAAACTCAAATAGACATCGCACACCCCCTAGGAACTACAAGATTGAAATACGAGGCAAGTTGGTTTAAAATATTGAGTAAAAATTATAGAAACCCAAGACCTTGACTGCATCTCTCTTATAATTCTGATCAAACCTAGAAGCAAATGATCTTAAAAATTCAAGTGGACATCGTGAAATAAAGCCCAGAGAGAGGGAGAGAGAGAGTGAATATCGGAGCAATGAAACAAACAAGTAAGGCACGAAGAAGAACGATCGAAAATACAGAAGAATGGCAAGTAGAGACCAGAAAGTAATCACATCAGCTATGGACGTCCTAGGACCGGGAGAAAACATGCCGTGTGCAATTATGGTTGCTTCCCACTTCCCCCATTGCCATTGGACAACCTAGCACGCTTACACAAACAGCATTTGAGCATTCTCTACCAATCAAATTCTGCTCACTGTCTTCTACCTCTGTTTTATTTGACAGTATCTGGCCACCCACTACTCTCCTTAAGCAAGTTGTTTCTTGGACGTGTTTTGATGTAAGACTGGAGTTCAAGGTCCACTTCCTTTTCTTTAATGTCCCAGAAGACTACTTAGTACTTTACACACAGGTATATTCATAGAACCTTTGTTTATAAATAAAGTACAGATTCTCTCCATAAGATTAAACTACAAAAACAGAAACATATATTTTATTTTTTAAAAGATAGAACAAGGTTTAAGTATCCTGAACTTGCACAACTCTGCCTGGTTTTCTGGACAAATGGGAATGGCAACTCTCGTGCGCCATTGCTCACTCCTTATGCTATCTTTTCCTTTTATCCTTGGGTTTCAGAGACTGGCAGAGAAAGTGACAAACATATTTTGCTCGATTCAGGTCTTCACTTCACGTCTAGTAGGAAATGGCATTCTTCATTTAATTCTTGAGTTAATTTTGAACGGCTGCCATTGTTCAAAATCATGTGCATCCATGTGCACGGCCCAACCTACCCTTGTGAGACGTTTCTTGGACCTCATTTCATGCTTCTCATGTTAAAAACATATGGATAAGAACAATTTTTTTATTTCAATCTCTTTCTACAAAGTTAGGAGTGCAATATAATTACATGAATATCAAAAGACTAAATATTTTATAGTATGATTATTTAATATTATAATTTATAAATCATCATTTATTTTTATTTCACAAAATATGAAAACATTTGCTCATAACTTCTTAAAGATTTTGTCATGTTAAAATTTGTTGTCGTAAAAATTTTCATTTTTTAAGAGAGTACTCCTTTGATTTAAGTTTCACTTTCAAAATTTTATCTTTCTAGACTTTTTAGATCTTAAGTCACTTGAAAAGGGACTTGAATTAGGTATTCCTTTTTTTATTTGATTTATCACTGAGTGATAAGACTATTTGTTGCATTTGTTTCATCATCTTTTGAAACATTTTTGTTGCTCAACCATTGTTGGCTCTAATACCAAGTTGCTATTTGCTTTGGTCAAGGATTGGGTTGAGTCCGTGGGGTTGGATGAGTTTATCAAACTCCCACCACTTGTGAGAACTCTTCTTTCCACATATGACGTTAGAAAAATAGGAAAAAGAATAAATTGCAATCTCGATGAGAGGGAGATGCACACTTTGGGGAAAACACTAATTTACGCAAAACCAACAATGTATTGACAGAGGGATATCAAGTGAACAACCTTGGAAAAGTTTATTTCATGACATTGTAAGCCATTGATGATACAAAGTGAAGTTGAAGACGGCTTCTGACTGTATGCTTAAGGTGTGTTTCTTTTTTTTTTTTTTTTCCTGAAGCTTCTTTCATGTGCATGATAAGTAATACCATGCTGCAACACTGAACTATAATGTGCCAGAACAAGGGAATACTAATTATAACATAATAATAAATACCTTGACATGGAATGTCGCCAATTTAAGTTTGCTAGGTTGATCCTTCACAGCCTGCTTGTTGCTTGACAACTTGAATTAGCGACATCAGTGAGACATGAGAAGATCCTCCATCTGCAACAGCTCTTTTTGCCATCTCCCCGAGTTCTTTTGCTCTTTTCCTTCTCTCCTCTCTTTCTTCTCCTTCATCCATTAGCATGTCTATGGCCATCTTAACATTCTCCTTCTCCACCAAAACCCCTGTCTTCTCCTCCTCACCCCAGTTGACAGGACTCTCCACCCCAACTCTGACACCAATCTTCAGTAACTGAACTGCCATTTTTTCATTTATAAACTGGTCCCCAAAAAGGGGCCATGTAAGAATTGGCACCCCAGCACATATTGCTTCAATGGTTGAATTCCAGCCACAGTGCGTTAAAAACCCTCCTACTGAAGGATGTGATAAAATCAGCAATTGCGGAGCCCAACCTCTAATCAGAAGGCCTCTGCCTTTGATCCTTTCTTCATATCCACTTTCTGAAATCCACTTCTCCAAATCTTCCGAGTGTTTTGCTCCCCTCATGACCCAAATAAATGGTTTCTTCGACGCTTCTAAGCCCAATCCAAGCTCCATCAACTGTGAAGTAATTAGATTACACATGCTTCCGAGGCAGGCATAGAGAACAGAGCAGGGTTCCTGAGCATCAAGCCACTTCAAGCATTCAGTTTCTTCAATGACGGCTTTGTCACCTCTCTCAACCTTGTCTAAATTGTCCTTGTTACATAGCGAAACAGGGCCAATACACCAGACTCTATCTTCTCTTACTTTCCTATATCGTTTGACATACTCTGGCTCCAACTCCTGGAAACTATTAACCACAACCCCATATGTGAATTGCTCGGCTGCTGTCATTTTCTCCACCAATTTTCCCATTTTAGGATCCGCGTTTGAAGGTAGTTGTGACTTAGTGAATTCAAGATGATCTGGCAAGTCGGGCAAGACAATATATTTAGACTCTGAAGGTATGTTCTCGAAAACCTTGTGAACGCCTGCACTGAACAAACACGAGAGACAGAAGCAACTCACTCCGTAGAATGAAAACCTTGGGATGTGAAGCGTGTGAGCAATGTCAGCTGTCCAGGGCAAGGAGATGTCGGAGATTATGCAGCTTGGTGGCAGTGCTAGCTCCTTAAGCAACTTCTCCGCTGGTTGTTGCAGTATGCTAGTTGAAGTGAAGAAACTCGTGCCCAGTTTTAGTGAAGGAAGCTTGTCAAAATTATCACAACCTTCCGGTATCCCTGCTTCTTCAAATGGAAACTGAAGTGGGATAAGTTGGATTGGAAGACCAGACTGAGCTGCACGAGCAATACTGCTTTCAAAACGAGCAGCGTTATGTTTCGTGGTGACTATGGTGACAACCACACCTTGCTGCGCCAGCAACTTGGCAATGTCTACCATGGGATTCATGTGGCCTGGAGCCATCAGTGGAAACAAGACAAAGTGAAGCTTGTGAGCTTGAGAAGCCATGGCACGAGATGGCTGAGAAGCAGACTGTTGTTACAGAAAGATTGACCGGACTCTCCTATGGGGCTTTGGTGTTGTGGGCATTTCTGAACTGGAGTGAAGTTCCTCTTTTAAAGCGGCGCTGCAGAGTTGGAGGCCGGCTATTCCATTTTGGTAAGACGACCTATTTTGTTCACGCTTTGGCAGCAGAGAGATGTCATTGTCTTCATTTTGCTTGTAGGTTTGTGTGGGTAGTGCTTTGACTCTTACCACATGGTCTTGCCTTGTTTTTCAATAGAAATGGCTAGATTGAGCTTTCATGTGATAAAGTGTTTGTCTCGTACCGGTAAAGCAGCTCAACATTCACGGCCTTATAAGTGCCGTCTCCCTCTCTCTACTTTAGGCACCTTTTTGAGAGAGCCTTCACGGCCTTTGTCCTACACCGGTAAAGCAGTTCAACATTCACGGCAAGTGTATGTCCCTCTCTTTTGGAGAGAGCCTTAGCAAAAGGCACCTCAAGTAGAGAGAAGGATACGACAATGACGTGGGATAAACATTTTATCTGTCTTCCTTAGTTCTTAGTTCAAGTTCGGTCAACTTTATCGGCTGGACTGCTTTCTCCAAAAGTTACCTCGAGTAAAGAGAGGGACACAACATTGATATTGAGGTGCCTTACGACAAACACTTCATCATCATGCATTTGTTTTTAGCTTCTTTACACAGAATACATTTCAAAGAACGTGCTGGTGAGGTCAGTGCTTACATAAGCATTTTGGTTTATCTGAAGATAATTACCTTCAATCATAGACCTAGAGTTCTGTGGATACATGTCATTTCTCGTGCAAGATTCATATCCAGCAGGTTCAAGCCTGGATTAAAGGATCGAGGTAGCGGAGCTCTTGCAAATTAAATTCGTTCGGGCGGCCTAAGGACTGCAAAAAGTTCTGAACTTAAAGGTGTTCTATAAAAAAGCAACACACAAAAGGATTTGTGTTTTGAAAGGTAAGCTCAAGGAAAACATAAAGCTTGAGAGGTCAAATGGCCCATGTTACCTATCATGCAAGGATGACTCACTGAACGTTAATTTCCTTCTAGCCGTCTGGATGTGCAAAAGTCATCTTCTCCTATTTCCGTTGTTTATTGTACAAAAATCATCTTCTCCCATTTCGGTTGTTTATTGTTTGGATTTGCAAAAGTCATTTTCTCCCATTGCCGTTGTCCATTGTTTGGATGTGCAAAAGTCATCTTCCATTTCTGCTGTTTATTGTTTGAATGGAAAGTCATCTTCTCCCATTTTCGTTGTTTATTGTTTAGATGTGCAAGTCATCTTCTCCCATTTGCAGATAACGGCCTTATCTTATGCCTCCAGCCTATGCCTTGTCATATGCTTTGTCACCGCAGTTACATGATTCACAGGTCTTAAGCATGTGCTTCAGGTGCATTATTTGAGAAGTAACGCCGTTCTTTTATTTTATTTTATTTTATTTTATTTTTTAACAGTCAAATCTCTATCAAGTTTTTCTTGATGGTAAAGGAATTCAAATACTGGATATTTATTTTATAAGATTTCTTATATGAGTTCTTTTTACCATTTTGACTACACCCAAAGGGGTACACTGTTAGGTTTCTTATCTCATATCAAACACGCATTAAGAGATCATTCTCCTTTTTGTATATTGGTTTATTTGTCAACAACAAACAAGCTTTTATTTTATATTTATCCTTGCATAAATATATGATCATGTTTTTTTTTTTCATGTGTGTATGCTTTCCCTCTCTAAGCTCTTAGCATTGTAGCCTCTTTCACATCTCCTTTACATATTTCTCTTTCCATTAATGAATTCATGAGTTCATCACAGCTTCAAATTGTCTATTATGGTATAGAACAACTACTATCATTGGCTTGGTAGTTGGATTTTGATTGTGATAGAGGCTATAATTGTAATATCTAATTTATCAAAGGGAGACTCAAACCTCTAGTCTCATTTAAAGGAGACAAATACCTTCACAATCTCGGACAAAAACCTCCGTAAAAGTCAAAACTCAACTTTTCATTCTCCAAGAATCCTTTTGCAAATTACATTAGTGGAATATAAAAGAGATATATGGGCCTTAATCAAGCTTATACACTGGGAACATTGGGCCCAAATCTAGGGCCACATCACATAAGTTGTAAGAACAAGAGACTAAAACTAAAACCCCGTCAAATAAAATTCTTGGAACAAGAAACAAACAACTGTTGTCGCGGTGCTGCAGCATGCTTATGGCAGTCATAAAGATTGTCATCAAGTGTGGTGAAGAGAAAGAAAGTCCTGGTTGTCCCATGGCAGCCGAAGTGTCCCGGGGGTGTAAACTATGTTTTCGTATCAATTGTTCAGGTATAAATAGTGAGAGCTTGAGAAAACCGAAAACAGAGAGGTGTAATTCGAGAGAGTTCTCAAGTCTGGAACTCGAAGAACAGAAAACGATGTGCGTCGCTTAGGAGGTTGAGGTTGAGGTTGATGTTGACGCACCACGTGGTTTAAAGAGGCTGACATGTCTTCGACAATAAATTTCTCAGTATTTTTATTTTTATTTGATAAATGTAAATCAAACTCTAAATCAAACAGATTAGGTGCCTTATTCCTCTTGCTTACTTGCGTCTGCACTTATTTTTCAAAAATAAAGATCATCATCCTTGTTACACTACTAGTGGATATTGAATTTACATCACAAATAAAGAGCATCATCCTTGTTACACTACTAGTGGATATTGAATTTACATTGAGTGCATTTTATGGCCAGTCCATAGAAGGCTTGCCACAATCATCACACAAGCAGGTGGACTCTTACCTCTTTTGGATAAAAGTGATGGAGTGCTTTGTGCCACGACTCAAATAAGTATTTCCAACCTTGATGTACAAATATTTTCAAGAAAACATTTAACATGCATTGAAAAGTCACATTTTTGATAATAATAGAATCAACTAAGCGAATTTCCTTTTTTCAATACCAATTCTTAGATTATGAATTGTAGCAAATTTCCAAGAAAACTTCACAAAATGTACAAAGCGCCCTCTTGCTCTGTTTTGCAAAGCGCCAGAGAGATCTGCTTGTCCCACTACCACAATCTCCAGTTTCTCAGAGAATGTAAAGGAGTCAAGTCTCTTGATTCCCAAACCACCTCCACATGCTTGAAGAGACGAGCGGCTCTTTTATTTTTTTAACCATGTGTTGAATTCATTCTGTTTTTGCTTTTTATTCTTGTACTATAAGCAGGTGGGTACAGAGCACTTGTAAACGATCAACTCAAGCAATAAAATTATGTTACGTGCATTTTATACCTAACATATACAGCTCCAAAGCCTGATGTTCATGCAAAAAAAAACTGGTTTAAGTAAAAGTAAATAAGTGACCAAATCTAGGATCCAATGAGTTTCATTTATTAAGGCATGGCAATAACCAAACTACAGACCAAAAGCGAAATGGAATATGTGCCAGGTAGCATTCCAACTCCAGTATGTATTTATCTTTGCTGATGAATTCGTGCCATGAAGATCTTAAAGGAAAAAACTATGAAAGAATTAACAGGACGCTAAAGAAGGCAACACTTACATTAGCATATCCCACATGGCTGACTGCCTGTCACAAACTCTCTAATGGTCAACCTTGTTTCTAAATTGCACCAAAGATCCCAAAAAGAAGCATTATCGTTCCAAACCAGGAACATTGCTTAATCAAGAAGGAAGGTTTTGCATCCTCACAGAAAAGAGTGAAAAGGAGGTGGGCATTTAGGCTGATTAATGTGTGTGCTTAAGATTCACATTGTGTTTTATCTCATGTCAGGTTTCTTAAATGCCTGCATGACTGCACTACGTGCTGATGAGCATCTTGGTAAGTTGGTTACGTCTTTTCATGCAAGTTGTGTTTTGTCTTTTGCTATGTTGGATGGCTATACAAGGGCCGTGTTTGCAAATACACCTCTTGCTTCGTTTTTCTTCTTCTCTCGTTCTCTTTCTTAATTCAAACTCTTGCTAGTTTTCATTGTATTTGTTCCTAATATTATTTTCATTTGGTTCAAACTGTTGTAGGAACAGCTTCCGGCAGAAACCTTGTAAACATTGAACAGATAGTAGATCATAGGAGTATGGTGTTTTTTTTTTTTAATCTTTAACTACTGTTGTAAATAATGATTGGGATATTTTACGGCGTCGTCAAACCGTTATTTTCTACCTCATTAACCGGTTTCACAGTGAAGAAACTAGATACATGATTGGGCTTTCGTTTTCAAGGAAATTGTCTTTGGAAGCCGACAAAGAACCTATGAGAAAACCCATCACAATGACAAATTTCTGCCGACTGCCTGCTGTTCACCAGAAAAGTCGGATTAGGTGTCTCATAAATTAAAATTGTCAAACTTTCACCCGATGAATATGCGAGGTTAGGTTGATGCGAACATTACAATAAAGTGTCTGAGAATCAAAAGTAGCTTTTCTGGAATTTTTTATCATTGTTGCTCTCTGGAGGTTTTCCGAATAATGATAGCTCCCTGAAATCTTCGCTTTTGAAGAGTCATGATCCAGCAATTTGTTCTTTTGTACTAAAAAATCTGGTAGAATTTCGGCAAATAACGACTTTAAGTACTGCATTTAGTGTAACATGTCGCGCAAACATGAGTCCTTTTTTTGTTTTTTTGCTGAAAATATCATACGTTGCTACGAGCATTTCGTTAAACAAGTGAAAATAGGGAGAGAAAAAAGAAAAAAGAAAAAGAAGAGAATCTCATAAACACATGAACTGGGGGCAAAACAGCTGCTTACATTGGAGCAAGGAAATAGGAGACTAATCTGCGTCCAAATCCAATAAAGTACATCAAAACTAGGGAAATCGTGTACCCAGGGAAAGTACATACTGCAGCTTGGGCAGTATATCCCGTGTGATCATAATCTTCAACCCACGGGAACTTATACTCTTGTAGGAATAGAAATAACTGATACTTAGGAAACATATGGATCCGATATTCGACATCGACATGACTCATCTCCCCGTGAGTTCTGTGAATGAATTAGTAGCTTGACTGAAAGGTTTATTGATGTCTTCCTTGAATGATGGAGGCATGGCGGGCCACACAAAAGCAGGCCTCTCAGGGGGCACCTCCGGTGGAGGCACTTCTCCTCTAACTACTTGCAGAGCTGTTTTCATGGAGGGTCTATGTTGTGGATTTGGATGGCAACAGGCCAATCCCAGAATAAGCATGCAAATCATTTCATCCTGCTCGAATTGCCCCATCAATTTGGAGTCAACTGCATCAAGGATCCTATCATTCCTGTAAAGTTCCCACAACGAATACACAATGCCGTTGTTGTAGTTGTTATGTTCGTTCTGATTTGCAGGCTTCCTTCCACAGATAACCTCCAATACAAGAACACCAAACGCATAGATATCAGTTTCAACGGTTGCTCTGCTAATAAGAAAAGTTTCTGGAGCCATATAACCCGGTGTGCCTGCTATCTCTTTTGTTGAGTGGTGAGTTTTCTCGCCTTCCTGAATGGTTCGAGCCAGTCCAAAGTCCCCCACCTTTGCGTTGAAGTCTGAGTCTAACATTATGTTGCTGGCTTTTATGTCCCGATGAAGCACCGTCCTCTCACACCCAGTATGTAGATAATCCAGTGCCTGAGCTACCCCATGAATTATGAGGCGCCTTATTTCCCAGCTGAGAGGTGGATATTCCCTGTCTAGCTTCCCATAGTTAAAGATGAACTTATCTAGGCTACTATTCGGCATGTACTCGTACACGATTAGAAGCTCGTGCCTGTCATAACACCATCCAATCAATTTCACCAGATTTTTGTGACGGAGACTGCCGATTGTTGTGACCTCGGCTATGAATTCTTGCTTGCCTTGACGCGAATCTTTTGAGATTCTCTTGACAGCTACCACCTTGTTCGCCAGGATCCCCTTATAAACTTTTCCAAAGCCGCCTTCTCCGAGCTTGTTCTTGGGGTTGAAGTTGCCTGTTGCTTTTCTCATCTCTTTCAGACAGAATTTCCGAGGAGCCACGGAAGATCCTTGAATCCGGGCTTCCATCCCCCCGAATGCATCTTCTGCTTTCTCTCTTTGTCTTCTTTGCAAAAATAAGAAAAACACAATCCCGCATAACACAAGCACCACCACCACCACCACCACCACCACTGGAACTGTGATCCACACCCACAATAGCTTTTCATCTCCACCAATATCAGAACCGTGGAATTCCCATGCTAATATGGCGTTTAATTGGGTGTAATTACTTGTTGAAGCAGAGAACCCCACGAAAACCGTCTCTGGAAGATAATCAGAAAGATTAAGCCTTTCAGATATTATTGGCGTGTACTCTCCCCTTCCATCCTTCCTAGGAAGAAAGACGGTCATATTTTTGCCGTCATACTGAACCGTCACTGACAGGTTGGCACCAGAAGAAAGACTGACCCCATAATCACTTAAAGATACCTGCTTGATTGAGTTGACGCTATTCACATCCAAGCCAACATGGTTATCATCAAGATCTTCTTGATAGCTCTTTCTGGTGTCAAATTCTATGGCCACTACACGAGAACCTTGGGATCCTAAAATCCCAAGCCATGGCCCGTTGCTGTTATCAGGTAGAGTGGCATGTGCAGCTAAGATGAAGGCCAAGCCTTCGCCCCCTGGAGATGTCTGGTTAAAGATGTTAAGCACAAAGGTGGTACTGAAAGAGGCAACGCCTTCGCGCTTGGTCCACAATCTGAAAGGGTCCTTGTAAAATACGCGTCCGCTTCTGTTTGCGAGAAACGCATACGTACGAACATCGGGTGTAATTTGGATAGAATCCAAGTAAACACGTGAACTTAGACCTGCCATGATTAGTTCAGACGCAGTTTGATCTGGGAAGGATGAGAAATTAAAACTGATGCACTCTACTTGAGTAAGAGCTCCACCCAAGAGGACTGCCAAAAGGAGAGACTGAAACACTATAGAATAGAACATTGAATCTTTCGAAAGAAACAGAATGATCTTAATTGTATTGCAGTATCTGCAAGGTAAGACACCAATTCTGAAGAAGAAGGCTTGATTTTAAGATGCCTGGGGAAGAACAGAGCTCACTTTCAGACTTCATTTTAGGCATGACCTGTCAACGGGCGTATTTCAGGGAAATTTCTCTGTGCTTTCAGCTATACTAATTTATTTGTGATGAATGGTTGAATACTGTAGCCTCTACCTCAGAGAGAGGACAGTCCATTAGATGTCATTTTTCACCTATTACTGTGATGAAAGTATGAAACTCTTTTTTAAATTTTTTTTTTATACTTGTTTTTGAAGCTAAGCATCTTATCTTAAAAGAATCTTATATAAGGGTGGAAGAATTTTCAAAAAACTATTTTATGCTTTAGTTTTTTTAAAAATTGTGTTTTGGAAAATACTTTTTTATGAGAATGGTATCTCAATTAATGTTTGTTTGATTATGTTTTGAAAAGATTCTAATGAAAGTGGTCAAAAAAATCTCAAAAAAAATAATATAATTTTTGTGAGATAATATTCAAATTTTTATATATTTATTTAAATATTTATTTTTCATTTAGCAAATCTCAAAAAAATCATGAGAAGCAAAAGAGACATGAAAAAAGAAGTAAGGCGCGTGAAGAATAAAAGAAAAAAAAATAAAGGCAACGTAAATTAAGTGGAAAACAAGTACGGCACGCCGCCCAACACAAGATAAAAGGCAAGGTGAATTACGTGAGAAGGGGGAGGCCGCACAAGACAGGAAAGAGAAAAAAGGGTGAGAAAACGTGTCTGCCGCCGGAACTAGGAAGAGAGAAAAATAAAACAAGGAAAAAAAAAATCAAAGAAGAAAGAGAAAAAAGAGTGAGAAAACGTGTCTGCCGCCGGAACAAGGAAGAGAAAAAAAAATCAAGAAAAAAAAAAGTCAAAGAAGGGAGAGAGTGATAGAGGCGCAAAAACTTACCTCTACTTAAAACTATTTTTGATTTTGGTTTAATTTATAGAAATTTTGTAATGAATTTTTGAAGAAAAAATAATGTGGTGATAACTTTCTTGTTTTTTATCTAAGATGTTTTGCTTAATTTTTATCATTGTTTTGGTTTGTTACTTCATTATATTTTAAATTCTTTTTATTAAAGTGAAGATGTAACCTAACTATGATAATGTAATTTTATAAGTTTTTATGTTTTGTAAGATATTTTACTTGTGTAAGTTATATGTTATTATGTTTAATACTTTTAAGTGATTGACCATTATTTAAATGATTTGATATATATGTTTGAAACTGAGAAGTAATAATATGCAATTACTTCTTATAATATATAATCATAAATTAAATATGAATAAATATATATCATATTATTTGTGTGGCTTTTGGTGATAAGATGATCGAAAAATTTATTGTAAACTAAGAATGTTCATAGATCCTAATGTATTTGGTTTGTTTTAATTCACATATAGAGATATAGTGAATTAATGAATTAAATAGGTTTACTATACCTAGACATAAAATAGTAATAATTTAAGAAGTTTCACCATCACATAGATATTATTATTTTTACAAGTATAAATTATGGAAATTCATATATAGTGAAATTAGATGGTCTAAAATGTTTCTCATATTGATTTTTTTTTACTTGGATTCAATTTCAATTAGTCTTGAATTTTTGTGTTGGAAATTTTGAATTTTAATTTATCATCAACTATTTTTTGATTTGCTAGATAGATTTTAAGATTAATTCATTATTGCTATTTAATTAGTCTAATATTTACCAATTTTTATGGGCCAATATTTTTCTTATCAATATATTACTTATTTGACATGTTCATTTACATGTAAAATTCACCTAAAAAGTTTTTTGGTCCTCCTTGGTTGTGGGTTATATACGTCTACAACACCCTTGAATAGTAGCAACTAAAAAAACAAGAATTTTTTTTTTCAAGGAAACAAAATAACAATAATAAAGCATATTATATTTACATAATAAATATATTAAATGGCTATGTTGTGACTCTATCTTCTTTGCAAATACAAGAAAAGCACAATCCCACATAACACAACCATATCCATAACCACAATAGCTACTGACCAACATCAGAATCGAGGAATTCGCATGCTAGTATGCAGTTTAGTTCGGTGTAATTACTTGTTGAAACAGAGAACTCCACGAAAGCTCTCCGGAAGATATTCAGAAAAACTAAGACTTTGAGATATTATTGGCGTGTACTCTTCCCTTCATCCTTCCTAGGAAGAAAGACGGTCATATTTTTGCCGTCATACTAAACTATCACTAAAGATAAACACTAGACAAAAGATTAACCCAATAACCAATTAAAGATACCTGTTTGTAATAAAACGAGAGAATGGGAATAGCCTACGAGTGAGTGAATTACTTACTATATTGCTGTAATGATTTGCACAATGGCAAGCTTGATTATATAGGCATTATTCCTAGTCTAAATGTGGACTACAATGAATACAAGGAATAATATAAGGAATATTATAAATAATATTAACTTAATTACTAGACTAATTTGGCAACATATTTAGTAACACATATGTTTCCTCGTATGCACCAACACTCCCCCTCAAGTCATAGATTTGAATAGATCAAATACTCTAAGCTAATAAAGAAAGTATCATTGTTGTATGCTACATAGTGCTTTGTTAGTAGATCGGTACTTGTTCCTTGGTAGAAATGTGGCACATTGTAATGATTCATTATTGGAACTTTTCCCTTACATAGTTAACACTTTAACTCAATGTATTTTATGCTCTCATGGAAAATCAAATTTGTTGCTATCTTTTCTATAGCTTCATTATCACAATAAAGTAATGCTAGATATCTCATGTGAAAACCAAAATCTTTTAGTAAACTAATGATTCATATCATCTCACATTTAGTGACTTGCATAGCTTAGTATTCTACTTTTAGTAATGAAAACAATACAATTGGTTGTTTTGTGGAAAGCCAAGATATCAAAGAATTTTCAAGCATGATGTAAAAACCAATAGTAGATCTTCTCATCATGGGACATGTACTAGGAGGGTCTTGGATGTGGCTAAGACTTGGACAACTTTTAAAATATTTGATAATTTTCATTGTTGCCTCTAAGTGTGATTATTTCAACTTATGCATGAATTAGTTGAGGAGCTGAATTGAAAATGTAATATTTGCATTGGTGCAAGTCAATTATGATCAATTTACCAATTAACCTTTGATATATGGAAGGATCTTCAAGGGGTGAATCATTTATCTTTTTTGTGAGCTTACATCATATTCTGTTAGTGAATTTTCTATTTTGTTCGATAGGAAAGAGTGATGATTTTGAATTAGCTAGGCCAGCTTCATATACCAACTCTAATGCATAATTATGTTAACTTAGTAATAACCCTTCTGGTGAGGAAGTAATTTCAATACCAAGGAAAAACTTTGGTTGACTATAATCTTTCATAAAAAAGTAGCATGAAGATATTGTTTGAAATATAAGATGACAAAGCCACAAAGTAACTACTATGAGTCTTGGTGAATATGAAGTAATTGTGGTGAGAGTGATGAAAACTATTACATTAGTAAACTTTGCATTTCATTGGCGAGATGCTTACTTTAACTTGTATAACAATTTTTGTAGTCAATATATCATGCACTCCTTCTAAGTGCTAAATCTAGGAGAAAGTTTCATATAAACCTTTGTTAGGATTAAAGTGAAAATTAGTAGGCCTAGATATATTCCATATATATTATAGGAATATTCTAAGAGTTATTCTCTTATATATTGATTAGGATTCCTAGTGGTATCCAGTTAAGACTCCTAGCAATATCCAACTAGGACTCCTTTTTGGTGCTAGTATAAAAAAAGAAGACCACCGGAAAACCTTAAAGGCCAAAAAAGAAAAGGTTACGTCTCATGAGGGCGGTAACTAGAGAGTGCTACTTTGTCTAGTATCCATAGGCCAAAAGAGAATCAAGTGAGTTGCTATGAGTATTGATAATAACTATGTGAGAGTTATGTGTGTGAATCTTGTAATCAACACCTTTGTATTCTCATGACGAAATCTAATAAGAGGAGAAGGAGTTGATAGCTGCATTGGTGACAGGGGATGTAAAACATTGTATTGGTCCAAACCTCCTAAATCTTGTGTCTTTTGTATATTTATGGTTTGATCTATGTATCTATATGTTCTTGTGATGGGGTTGCTTTTGCAACAACCTCCATAAAAAGATCATGATGAATGAAAGTATTCTGTAATAGATCTCTTACAAGATCAAATAGTAACATTTGTTGGATATGGCCAATCAAAAATTACAATAATGTTAATGATGAGGTGCATTGTGACATGCTTTGCCGTGAGGGAGAATGTCTCTTGGTAATAGATCCATTCATGATAAATTAATTCCTTAGGGAATAAGTGAAACTTATGCCTCCTAATGGTGCCATCAACATAATAATTCACCTTGTAAACTCATTTATATTTGATGGGACAATGATTAAGGGACAAGGAGACCGCATCCTATGCATGATTAGCTTTAAGAGTAGTTATTTCATTATCCATAATAGAGACCTAGTTAAGGTCAATGAACACCTTTTGAAAAGGTAAAAGGTTCATGTATAGTAGAAATTGTGGTAATAAAATGTCGGTAGTAGAGTTAATAATGGCCAAGGAAAATGTAGTTGGAAATGGGGTGAAGAAATGTGAAGGTAGTGCCAACTAGGATAGGGAATAGGTAGTTAAAACTCCAAATAGGTGGATGAGTGGCATGACTATAGAATAGTGGAGTGAAGTGTCCAAGGAACTATCTAGAAATGGGTTAGGTGATGTAGAGGATGTGGAGTTAGGTATAGGATGATCAATTGTTAGATGTGTTGGTGCTATAGATGTAGGTGTTGGTGTTAAAGGGGCAAGTGCGAGAAATTTAGGTGCCAATGATTTAGGAAAATTACGTACATTGACTAATAAGGATCATGACATGTATGTATAATTAAATTGCAAGTCTAGAGTTGATAAGGAAAGGGAAAAAAATGTATTCTTGAAAACCTAAATCATGATTGACAAATTATTTGTAAAAGCTAGGTTTATATAGGCATTAATCTTTTTAAGAAGAAGGATAACTTATGAAAATGCAAGGTAAGGGGTGTGGGTTGAATTTGTTAGATGCATCAAAGGTGGTAGCACAACATTGGCACCAAAAAACCTAGAGATGATCAATGATGGTTGGTTTTCTAACTAATTGTTTACAAAGACTAAGATTGTGAAAAGAAGAAAATGGTATGTGGTAATGGTATATGTGATGGTAAGAAAACATTTCCTTAAAATGAAGATGGAATGTGAGTCTAAAACAATAGGGCTTGGCCACATCCAACAAATGTTACTATTTGCGTTCAACAACCTCATTTTGTTGTAGGGTGTGAACATAAAAGGTTTCAAGAGCAATACCTTTCATGGAAAAAAATGTTTGACATTTAAAAGGAAAAAAAATTGGTTCCATTATCAAAAAGTAAGCATTTGATGATAGTGCTAAATTGATTTTGAATCATAGAATAAAAATGTTGATTTCAAAAACTATTTGGCTTTGAGATGAAGGAGAAAAGTCGAAGTAGCTAGAGAAAAATTATCAAAAATGATTTAAAAATAACATGCACTATCATATGTGGATGCTTAGTGGGAACCTTAAACATCTATATGAACCAACTCAAAGATTGATGTGGTCTTAGAGTGGCTATTGGGAAAAGCAATTCATATCTACTTTGCTGGAGGATAAATTGGGCATTGAAATGAATTTTGACAAGAAATAGATTTTCCATGGGTTGAATATGTTTTTAATGATTGAAATTCTCCATTCTTCAATAGATTTGAGAAATGTTGATGAAATTTTCTCTTCTCTTATGGGATTGTCATCCATATAGGTCTTTGATAGCATTTTGACATAAAGCATGGTATAGATGAGCAATAAAATTGTTAGGAATGTCTTTGCCTCTAAAGCTTGAGAATACATCACATGCCCATAAATGGGTGGAAGAAGAAAAGACTCCTCACAAAGCCATGGAAGAAATTCTAGTAGTAGAGCAAATCGGCCTTCTTCCATTAAACAGAGGAATTGGTTATCATCGAGGGAGAGAATTTTAACACTATAATTGCTCCCTATTTTAATTCAGAGATACAGTTTTTGAGGCCAATCTTCGCTGTATCGGCATGCCAGCTGGCACGATTATATGAATTTGATCAAAGGGGCGGCCTTTGCACTCTTGTAGTTTAGCGTAATGTGGGTATTGACTAGTCAAAAAGACCCAGCCTTCCGCCCCTTCAACGGTGAAGACCAAGTCTTCAACCCCATTATCATCTTCCCATGCAGTCCCGAACTCTGTGAGGGGAACAAAGAAGTGGCTGAAAGAATATTGCAGTTCGGCTCCCTCAATCTCCAAACAGAATAGGACTTCCACCATGAAACAACTTCCACAGTCTTAGCTTAGGTTACAACTACTTTGCCTACAAATCAAACCTGCAATCCTTGTAATTGTAAGCAAGAAAAACAGGTTGCATTTTTTCATACAACGAACACAAAGACTTCGGCCGTCCCAAAGCCTCCCCTGTTTCAAAAGTCCACTTCCCCTATTTTAACTAAAACATCGTAATAGTCTGATGCTAAAGTACATCGATCTAGAGTTTTCTATTTATTAGAAACCCAATGTTAAGGAAGATCTTATGAAACATGCAATAAAACTCTATTATGCGAAAACTATCTGATTTGGAGGCCCCACTTTTTTTATTTTATTTCAATCAATAAACAGTTTTGTTAGCTGCTCTGCGCACTGATCTTTGTTCAAAGGAGGAAAACTTCGTTTTTCTTCACGCAAGCAAGCGTTTGGCAAGATTTTCAGGAACAGCTCACGTGAAACAAAAGGAAGTACAAACAGACAAGCATATGAATCACTTTTTGACCGCTTTCAAATCTGGTTGCACCGGCGGGAGGTGGGTCGGCAGCGCCGGTTCAGATCCATCGACGGTGGGCAGTAGCTACGAGGTGAGAAAACACGGCATGACCTATGTGAGCCAGACGACATAGTTTGTTCTGGTTAGCTTCTCGCCTATGACCTGCAGTGATAGTAGACCAAACTGGACGAGTTATTAGTCGGATTGACGAGTTAGGTAGACATGGGTGGGGTAAATGATAATGAATTTTAGAATATAAAAAATATATTTTTTTTAAGGTTTAACAATCAGTGAGAATTCCAAAATTTGTTGTTAATTTATGGATTGTGTTGAAAACATGTAACATCCAGTATAAAGAAAGTAAATATTACAATTCTTAAGTTTTACTTCCAGCAAGACACAATAAATACATCTAAAAAGAATAAGAAGTTGAAAAAAGCAAAGAAAAAAGATCCAATTTTTTAATTATAGGACTAAACATGAAATTGGTTCACCTATTCTTCAGGATTAGCACGTTTGTAACTCGCAGGGATTGAAACAGCCAAAAAAGGAAAAACAATTGAACGTACCTCCACCAAAGTCATAGTAGTTGCAGGGACATAATCAATTTGTTCCATGATTGGATATGATGATTATTGCAGCTCCAGCTTGTACTGCTACCCTTCCTGCATTGTAGCAGGACTGGTGTGATTAGATTAAACGATTGTCACAAAACTTTCTTAGAATTTTATTTCTTTTTTCTTTTTCCTATATCGAGGTGATGACTTTAGTTTTACATATTTTCTTCAGCAATAAGTACACCTTTCAAAAGAACTGGTACATTAGCCACCCTCTAAAGCCACTTTACATCCTCTTCAAAGAAGTGAGAAGTTATTTAAAATGTTACTCTTGTCACATAGGTCAAGAAATCCAATGAGTAAACAGGTGTCTTACCTTTCAGCTAAGAGTTTGGTCAACTAGTTTAGAATCACTTCGTCTGCAGGTTTAACTCCATATATAATTGCAGAAAAATACAACACATTAGGAAATATATACAAGGAAAGTTATTTAGCTTGATATTAAAGAGTTATAAAGGTCACTAACCCTGCCTATCTTTTCCGTATCCAATTCTTCAGAGTTCTTTAATGACAAGAATGATGGCACAGCAAATCTGCAAAAATGTACATCAAATAGTCACAGCAAGCTTACGGTTTAATTTTTGTACGACTTCTATAGAAGAATCCATTGTCTATATCGGAAACAGTAGGACAGGGTAATTAACTTTTGAAACCTTTTTTTTCCCCTTTCTTTGTTTCTAAATTACAATTTCAAATGAGCACTTGCCTTTCACCTCAGACTCTCTGCGGCCGAGTATCGGAGTGTCCATAGTGAGGGCAATCGCCTTGAAACCAGCCTTTCTGGCCTTATCCGAACAGCTACTCAATGAGTACAAAACAGATGGTAATTATCTAAATAAAAGTTTTGAATATTTATAGGCACCGAATCCAATTGTAAATGGAGAGCTAGAAATGAAATTCACAAAGTCAAAAAAAATTTAATTGCTGCTTCTTTTCTTCTTCTTGCTGCTTTTTTTACCGGAGCTCTGTTCCTGCCCCGAGGACTTCTTTCGCTTGAATTTCTTCACGCCTAATATGGAAAGATGTCTCTTGAATTTCTTCACGCCTGATATGGAAAGATGTTTCCTTCGTTGCGGGTACTGACTAGATTCGAAGTTACCGCCGTCATCACCAAGGGCTTTCTTCCCGCCCACATCGTAAGGATTCATCATCCACTCTGTTTCTTTCTCTTCCTGCCCGAGTACCAAATGTACTCCACAACTTACAAGTTCTGGTACATCTCCCTCGAAACGAAAACAAACTTGCATATTATCCCCCTTTAGCTTAGAAGAATCAAAACTTTGGAAAATTAAGGTTATACTCTCCGATGTGACAGAGAAAGAGTGCCTTGGTCTGGAAAAATGATTAAGAAATTCCGGGAAGATTTCTAAACCATCACAGAGGACATCAATAAAAAATCTGTTGCGGAACCTTTCATTGGACCTTTCCATATGTGCTTTTCCTGCAACAGCACAGAAGGCAATTCCTCTTATCTCTCCCTCCAAATAGGGAAAGTCAATGATGTCTATTTCACATGAATTACCATTTGCCATTTTTTTATAGCTGAACCAATCTGGTATCTCATATCCTGTATAATAGACTTCTACCTTCGGGCACTTCAGATAATCCTGTTCACATATAAGTTAAAGACAAATCAGGATGCCAAAAAAAAAAAAAAAACCCAAAATATGTGTATGGTAGAATGAAACGTACCTCGCTCAATAAGTAAAATTGTATGTCCCTCTCTATGTCTTCAAGCATAAGGCAGCCAACCAGATTAAGAAAGGCAATCCATGGTGAATGGCATGTACTAAGCCGAAATGTTTCCAATGACTCGCACCTATTTGCATAGAAAACATCTAGGTAAGGGGGGAGTCTTGAAACTTCTTTAAGCTTCCGGCAATTATACATGAGGAGTTCACGCAGATGACAACAATCTTGGACGTAATTTGGAAGACTAATTATATTGGTCCCAGATAGATTTAAGCTAACCAACAGAGAAGAGCATCTTGATGTCAAAGGGAAGACACAGCCAACACCACAAACATTAGAATTTGCTTGTGGTGGTAGTAGAAAGGACTCTGCAGTTGATGAAGCTTCCAATTCTGTTGTAAACTCGACAGAGTTTCTCGATTGTGATGGATAAATGATATTCAAGAAACTATCAACAGCTGCGCAACCACTTAGATGTGGTTCCTCTGGCTCACTGATTTCCCAAGATGAAGGCAATTCTAATTCCCGAGATGTGGTTACAAGTGAGGCGTGCGTTAATTCCAACGGACACTCAGTTTCCGGAAAGTGCCTGAGCCTTGGGCAGTCCCAAAAGAAGAGAGAAGATGAAGAACTCATCTTAAGGCTTCCCGGCAAGCTCTTGAGATTAAGGCATTTGTAAAATTCCAACCAACGAAGCTTGTCATGAAATCCAACAGAAGGATGAACCATAACCAAGTTGTCACAGCCATTAACAGCTAATTTCTCTAAATTTGGGATCCATGAAATATTAGGGAGTTCTCTCAAAAAATTACAATTAGAAAACTTCAGGGTTAACAAATTCTGAAAATTCTGTAAAGAGAAAAAGAGACAAATTAACTTTAAAAAAGCTTAGAAAACAATTTAGAGAAGGAAATATAAAAAGTAATAATTCTCACCTGCACTGTTTGAAATATCTTGAAGGTTGATCCATGTATGTTTAATGTGATTAAGTTCTCTCCACGAAAATTGGATGGCAAAAGTTCTCCAGGAAATCCAGACCAATCAAGCATTCTTAACTTATTAGAAAGAAAATTAGGTGTTGTAGAAAATTTTCCATTACGGTTTATAAACAATCTAAGATTTCTCATTTTCTTGAACACCTTGGGACTTAACTGTATTAATTCTTCCTTAGGCATCGCTACTAATATTCCCTCAACTTTGTTTGTTCCCTGGCCAAAAAAAAAAAGGGAAAAAATAATGCATAAGTAGTTTGCTAAGAAATTTCAAGCATGAACCTTTCATAATTTTATCACTTCGTAGATTTTTAACTTTTGCTATGATAAATAATTATATATATATTAAACTTATTTCCATAAAATTATTGGTCATTTGTAGCATATCTATTTAACTTGTTATATATGACATTATATTTGCCATTTGTGACACATGTAAACTTATTTAAAATATCTAAATTATCATACTAATATGTACATAACTAATATATAGACTATAATTCAAATAATTCTACCTTTCTATTTCCATTTGCACACACACATATACATATTTATGATAAGTGTACATAAACATGTGTGGTTCTTCACTTTTTTCCAAAAAAAAAAAAAGAGTTCTATACCTTGTAAAAAGTTTTAATCATGAAAGGAAAAGAATATAAAATTGAAAGATCATTTTAATGTAACTCTCTTACTATATTTTCTTCAAGTACTCGACGTACATCTTCATGAAACCATAATCTACTATGTCTGCCAGGATCTTGAGGTGATTCTTGTCTAACTATCTCTTTGCCCATATCTTGCAGTAAGGCATGCATTTCCAATATTTGGTACTTAGTAATAGTTATTAGAGACTTATTTACAAGTACTCCAATACCATGATTTGGAAAGAAACCAAACTTGTCCAATAGTTTGCAAACATCATCTACCTTCTCTCCAATAAAGAAACATGTAATGTCAAGAAAAATATTTTTCTCATTCTCATCCAACTCATCATAACTTACTCTTAAAATGTTTTGAATATCTTTATTAGGAATTTTTTTATACCTCTCCAAAGTACTTTTCCATTCATGAAGTTTTTACTAAATAAATCTGAACCCATTACTTCTAAAGCAAGTGGAAGGCCTTTAGCATAACTTAATACTTCTTTGGTGATTTCAAAAAAATTTTCCATAGGCTTCACACTCTTGAAGGCATTCCAACTAAAGAGTTCAAGAGCTTCTGCATGATTCAATTCATTAATATGATATATCAAATCAACTCCATGTTTAGAAAGTAAACCCTTGTCTCTTGTTGTTATGATGATTTTGCTTCCAAAACCAAACCAATCATGTTTTCCTGCTAACTTTTCCAATTGGATTGATTGATTCACATCATCAAGAACTAGGAATAACTTTTTTGAGCAAAACCTTTGCTTCATCACCGTAATTCCTTGATCAACAATGTCAACCTCTAAACTTGAGGTTCCAAGGACCTTAGCAAGAAGTTTATTTTGCAAATATATTAGACCGTGCCTTTGAGAAGTTTCTCTAACATTTGGAAGAAAACAACTACCATCAAACTGAGAAGTAATGGAGTTATAAAGGGCTTTAGCGATAGTTGTCTTACCAATCCCACCAACACCATAAATCCCTACCATGAGTATTTCATTCTTACCAACACTTAAAAGTGAATGAAGTTGTTGTAAACGAGGCTTGATTCCAATTGGATACTTTGCAACAAACAATTCTACATGACTTATTATTCTTGAGTTTAACCATTGGATGATTTCTTGGATAAATTCTAACTCATTCCTGCTAGTAATAAAAAGTTAAGAAAATTTCAATCATTTATACTTATCATAGTATCTTATTATAGGAAATGTGATGCAATTAATAAGAAATGAGAGGACAACAATACCTGTTCCTTAGATGCCACCCAGACAAACTAGCAACTTCTTTTAGGGCTTCCTTCCACCTTTGGACCTTTATATCATCCTTAAATTGGGCTTCAATTTCAGAGAATGCTTTTCTAACACTTTTACTTTGATTCCGAACTTCTGAAGGATCTACATCATAAAATACTGGCACAACAATTTGTTTTTTTATTTCCTTACATTCTAAGATCTTGATCAGCTCATCTAAGCACCACCTGGAAGACGCATAGTTTTGAGATAGTACAATGATTGAAATTCTCGATTCTTCAATAGATTTGAAAAGTTCTGATGAAATTTCCTCCCTTCTTTCTAGATTATCATCTATATAGGTGTTGATACCCTTTTGACACAAAGCATGGTACAAATGGGCAATAAAATTATTGTGAGTATCTTTTCCTCTAAAACTTAGGAATACATCATAAGTCCAAAGATGGACAGAAGAAGAAGGAAAAAAGGAAGAAGAGGCTCCCAATAATGCCATGGAAGAAATTATAGTACTAGAGCAAATATAGAGTTGCAGAAGTAATCGGCCTTCTTCCCTTAAATAGAGGAATTGATTATAATTGAGGGAAAGAATTCAAACGCTATAATTGCCCCTTATTTCAAATCAAAGATACAGTTTTTGGGGCCAATGTTCACTCTATCGGGATGGCAGCTGGCACCATTATATGAATTTGATTAAGGTGGGCTTCCTTGCACTCTTGGTAGTTTAATATAATTTAAGTAATATATAATGGCGTCTTTTGGAAGTTACAGATGCCCTTAGCGACTAAACATTAAATCAATCTTTCCACCTGACTTGGGTCTTTGTGTTACTTCAAAAAATAAAATAACGAAGAACTACCACAGACACGGTTTCACTGTATGTTGGTTCTCGGCAAGCAAAAGCGTGGTTCACCACCAAAAATCACATAATGAAGGAAGTTCTTACCTTTCATGAATGTTGCAAGTGAATCAGAACAAAATTTTAGCGAAACGTGTGGCTGCAAGCAATTGAGTATTGGCTACATAGCTAGTAAAGACGAAACAGCTTCAATCTCCAAAAAGAATAGGACTTCCACCATGAAACAACTTGCATAATCCTAGGTTAGGTTACAACTACTTTCCCTATAAATCACACATGCAATCCTTGTAATTGTAAGCAAGAAAAACAAGTTTCATTTTTTAATACAACAAACGCAAGGGCTTCCCCTGTTTCCAAAGTCCACTTCCGCTATTTTAACTAAAACATCGCAAATCCATCTATGGGTAGAAGAAAAAGAGGAGGAAGTACATGCTCGGTTTAAAGGCATGGAGAAGTTATGCGTTGTTACTTGTTCTATTAAATATAAAAGTCTTGTAATATTGAAATATGCTCTTATATTTTTATATTGGAAATTTACATTTTCATTAAAAAGATAAGGTTGAAAAATTTCTTAACAACTTCCTAAGTCAGAAACCGAAGCAGGAAGAGTTTCCGTCCCCTTGGGGAAAAGGGAGCGTGTTAGTCACAACGAGACTTGCTCCGTTGGGTTAAAACTGCATGCAGCCGTTTCTCCGGCTTTCCACATCGTGGAGATTGAGAGAGATCTTCCGACTGACGTGTAAGATTGACGTGGGATTGGAAATTTCTTGGATGCTGGATTTTTATACGATTATAATATGAGACTGAATTAAGAAAAGACTGGTGCGTCGTTTTCATAGGGAAAATTGTTATATTTTTGTGAAAGCTCCACCTCCTTCATCCACGCTAAGCTATGCAATTGGCGGCATTGTGACGTGGGAAGCTGAATCCTCTTTTCTAGATTGAGATTTGAGATCCTCATCAAACGTATGTTATCACCAATTGAAACTTCACGGGGAGGTATGATCAATTCCATTACGTGATCCTCATCTAACTTGGTACTCAATCGGCAAGAAAGAAATCTCAAGAATACCCTCATTATCTAAAGTGCGTGCCTCATTGTTTAGCATTAAATTAAAATTAGATCAAACTAAATAAAAATTATAATCAAGATAAGATAAGATTAATCTAATTTTTTGGCCAATAATTTTTGGGAACAAGGCAACTATTCAATTATGGGCATACTATTTAGAGTGTGACAATTTTTAATCAACTTGGTTCGCTACCATGTCCATACTTAGATGTCTTCATAAAAGATCCAATTAAACAAATAATTAAAGTCATTATAGGGTTAAGAAAATGTGCTATTTAATGTACTTTATGGTTTTATTTTTGTTTATGTATCATAGGTTAATATGTAGGCATTTTGTCTATATCTAAGGATTAGGATTAGATCTCATTTTTTGTATTTATCTTTAGTATGATTATCATTTTCAATTTTGTTAGCATTAATAAACTTCTCAGCATATCGCTCTTTAAAAGTAAAAAAAAAAAAAAAATAGTGCAGGAGATTTGTGCACTAAGGCCCCATGCATAGACGCTACCATTAACATGGTAATTCTTGTTAACATGGCACTAACTAGCATGATCACTGAGATGCTAATATGACACTATCCACTGACAGAGCTTCACCGTTTAGCTTTTTAACCACCGTTCGGCTTTCATTTTCCATTAAACATGAGTTTCAAACAAACTCCATCCCGTTCTAAAAAGTGTGTAAGTAATCTTAAGGCTTAGAATCGCTTTCAAAAAAATCAACATTGTGAAAAATGGCCAAAGACAAATCCCGTGAACTTTAAAGAAGAGGATTTGTTGGACGGTGAAAACATGGTCACAAGTAACGTGGAACACCCATGTTAAAGCATTCTTTCATCCCGGGTATGAAATTTTTTATTTTTTATTTAAAAATTTTATCTCTTAGTAAAGAAGTATCACAATTTAATCCTATTCAATCACAATGTGGTCACAAATAATCTCTTTGGGTGAGTGGCAACCGGATAATGTCATTGTTAGTTAAAACTCATCATAAATGATGTACAGTACTTTTCAAACATGCACTTGCCTTCGACAGCCAATGGGAGCACCATAGGTCTTCCGATCTAAAATAGGGTATGGATGCCAATTAATTAAGCAAAGGGACATGAAACTTGTGGTTTAACTCTTATTTCATACTTGATGAGTTCTCAATTCCATTGAATTAATTGCCTGACTTCTAGCTGAGAGAACGGTCAAATCGCTCATAAACGTATAAAGGTGGTCCATAATCATTGGTCTGAAGATCCAACCCCATGTTTGATCAAGGAAAAGTACAGTACAAAAGAACGTGTTCACAAGGAAAGACATTTAGTCTGATATTAAAAACTTCGTATGGGTGACTATCTTTATGTGTCTTTGCAATATCAAATCACCCAAAGTTCTTTAAAGTCAAAAATGGTGGGAAAGCAAATCTGTAGAAAAATCAATCAAATAGTTAGGTTTCTTAAGACTAGCGGTTTAATTTTAAATTAACTTCAACAAGAGAGCTTAGGTGTTGATAATTTTGCTTCCAAAACTAAACAAATCATGTTTTCCTGCTAACTACTAACTCACATCATCAAAAACTAAGAATAACTTTTTTAAGCAAGACCTTTACTTTGTCTTAATAATTCCTTGATCAACAATATTAGCCTCTAAACTTGAGACTCCAAGGACCTTAGCTGGAAGTTTATTTTGAAAATATATCATACCAACCCTATGAGAAGTTTCTCTAACATTTGGAAGAAAACAACTACCATTAAATTGAGAAGCAATGAAGTTATAAAGGGCTTTAGCGATAGTTGTCTGACCAATTCCACCAGCACCATACATCCCTACCATGAGTATTTCATTCTTACCAACATTTAAAAGTGAATGAAGCTGTTGTAAATAAGGCTTGATTCCAATTGGATACTTGGTAACAAAAAATTCTACATGACTTATTATTCTTGACTTTAACATTCGATGATTTCTTGGATAAATTCTCATTCACTCTTACTAATGTCAAAAAGATACCAAAAATCTTGTCATTTGGATGGATTACAATATCTAATTATAAGAACTTGTTATGAAAAACAAAAAACAAAATAATAAGGGACGACAATTGTTAGAACTACTTGCTCCTTAAATGCCACCTAAACAAACTAGTAATTTATTTAAGGGTTGCCTTCCACTTTTGAAACTTTAAATCATTCTTAATTCAGACTTCAATTTCAAAGGGTGCTTTTCCAATACTATTAGTTTGATTTTGAACTTTTGATGGGCCTACATCCTAAAATACTGGTATAGTTACTTGTTGTTTTGTTTCCTTATTTTCTAAGATCTTGATCAGCTCATTTGAGTACCATCTAGATGATGCATCATTTTTAGACAAAACAACAATTGAAATTATTGATTCTTCAATAGATTTGAGAAGTCTTAACAAAAATTTTTCACCTCTTTCAAGATTGTCATCCATATAAGAGTTGATCCCTTTTGTCACAAAGCATGTTATAGATGGGCAGTAAAATTGTTGTGAGTGTCTTCACCTCCAAAACTTAAGAATACATCATAATTTCATAAATAGATGGTAGAAGAAAAGGGAAATGTTGAAGAAGAGGCTCCCAAGAAAGCCATGGAAGAAGTTACACTACTTGAGCTAATTGAGAGTTGCAAAAAGCACTCTGCCATCTTCAATTAAATAAAGGAATTGATTACTATTAAAGGTTAGAATTCAAACACTATAATTGCCCTTTATTTTAATGGACCAAGCTTCACTCTATCCCAATGCCAACTAGCATGATTACACAAATTGGATTAAGGTGGGCCGTCCTTGCACTCTTTTATTTTAGCGTAAGATGCGTACATACAATGGCATCTTATGGAGGTTTTATTTTATTTTATTGAAAATAGAGACAGTATTCTAACAAATTTTATTAATATCAACAAGGTTAAATATAATAACCATACCTCAGATAAATACAACAAGCATGGTATAATCTTAACCTATAGAAAAAAGTTAATTACTTACATTTTAAGCTACCACACATAAGTAAAAGTAGGCATAGAAAATATATTGGGCAACACATTCATTTAACCTTATAGTAGCCTATAATTACCTAAACTTAGTTGATCTTTTACATAAACATTTAAGCATGGATGAGACAATGATCCAAGCTAGTAAAAAATTATGACATTCCAAATAGCATGGTCATGATTTGCAAGACAATATGTGTTCAGTGAAATTCTAAATGAAAGTGAACATGTTGAAAAAATAATATAATGATAAGAAAAGTATCATCGCATAGAGATTTATGAATATTAAATTAATTAAGTGCCAACAATGAATTAATCTCAAAATTTATCTAGCAAATCAAAAGATAGTTGATAATAAATTAAAATTCAAAATTTCCAAAACAAAAGTTCAAGACTAATTCAAATTGAATCCAAGTAAGAAAAATCAATATAAGAAACATATTAGAGCATTCGATTTCACCATAACTACTAAATATGAATTTTCATAATTTATGCTTGCAAGAATAATAATACCTATATGATGAGGGAATTTCCTAATTTATTTACTATCCTATGTTTAGCTATAGTAAACCTATTTAGTTCATTAATTTACTATATATTTATATTTGAATTGAAACATATTAGAGCATTTGATTTCACCATAACTACTAAATATGAATTTTCATAATTTATGCTTGCAAGAATAATAATACCTATATGATGACGGAATTTCCTAATTTATTTATTATCCTATGTTTAGCTATAGTAAACCTATTTAGTTCATTAATTTATTATATATTTATATTTGAATTGAAACAAACCAATTGCATTAGGATCTACGAACATTCATGGTTTACAATAAATCTTTCGATCATCTTATCACCAAAACCCATACAAATAATATGGTATATATCTATCTATATTTAATTCATGGTTATATATTATAAGAAGAAATTGTATATTATTACCTCTCATTCTCAAATATACACATCAAATCATTCAAGTGGTGGTCAATCACTTAAAAGCATTAAGCATAATAATATATAACTCACATAAATAAAATATCTTGCAAAACATAAAACTTATAAAATTCACATCATCATAGTTAGTCTACATCTTCACTCTAACAAAAAAAATCTAAAACATAATGTATTAACAAACTAAAACAATGATAAAAATTAAGCAAAACATCTAAATAAAAAACATGAAAGTTGTTACCACATTGTCTTTTCTTCAAGAATTCTTTTCAAAATTCGTACAAATCAAATCAAAATAAAAAATGTTATGAAGTAAAGGTAAGCTTTTACACCTCTATCTCTCTCTTTCTTCCTTGGTTTTCTCTTTTTTTTTTCTTGATTTTTCTCTCTCTTTCTTGGTTCCGGTGTCACCACACGTTTTCTCTTCCCTTTTTTTTTTTTTGTTTCTTTTCTTTTTCTCCTCTTTTCTCCCTTGTGCAGTGCCTCCCTTTTCTCTTAATTCACGGTGCTTTTATCTTGTCTTCGAAGGCGTGCCCTACATTCTCCCTTTCATAATTCACGTGTCTTTCCTTTCTCTTTTGACTTTTTTTTTTTTATCCTTTTGTCTTCTTTCTTTTGCTTTACACGTTGCCTTGCTTTTCTTTTCTTTGTTTTTTTCTTCTTTTATTCCTCATGTGCCTTGCTTGTAGCCTTCTTTTCCCTTAGTTATCATGCTCTTTTAGGGTTTGTTGCATAAATAACAAAGATTTAAATAAATATATGAAAACTTAAATGTTATCTCACAAAACTTGTATTATTTATATCTTAAAATAGTCAAAATAACTCTATAAAAATAGAGTTATCTACCACATTCCCCTTATAATGCATATGATGCATAAGTACATGTAAAAGAATCATGGACAAATATTGACGTATGACATATTCTAATTTTCATAGAATTCTCCATTTTTTGTGCAAACATTGAACCAAATAAAAAGAATCTGATTCATAAGTTGAGGTACTTGACCTTGTGTATGACATACCTTATGGCTCTCTAACAATGTATATGCTTCCCCCTTCACACTAGTGTTAGGATTCAGCTTGGTAGAAAAAGACACAACAAAATCTCTATTATGATCTTTAAGGATTCTCCCTCTAGTATTATTCCCCATTATGCTTGATTTGTCAGTATTTAGTTTATATTGCCTTATAGAAGGAGGTAGCCAATGTACCCAAACTCCTCGTCGCAATAGAATGTAAATCATAAGAACCTTTAAAACAACTAACGAAGTTTGATCTAGAAGACTTACTTAAACCTTGACTTGGATTAAAATTGATAATTGGAGCATCCAATATGTAATATCTTTATTAATTTTAAACAAAGACATATACTCACCATTATATTTTGCTGAATTCATAACTAATCAAATTCCTCTCGCAATGACTCCTCCCACGCATAGATGCGGATAACGAATCAAATGCTTATCTCGTAGCACCAACTACTTAAGCTTTTCTCTTTAGCTTCCCGGCCACCATACGGCTTCCGTTTTTGGATTACCACGAGTTTCGAAGAACCTACGTTCCGTTCTGAAGTACGCAAATAATCCCAAGGCTTAGAATCGATTTCACAAAAATAAAGATCGTGAAAAATTGTTGACACTATAAAAAAATGGTAAAAAACGAACTGGGTAAACTTTAGAGAAGAGGATCGGTTGGGCATCAAACGCTAGTGGTAGGAATCGAGCATTAGCTAGAAGGCAAAATAAGAGTTTTTTTTTTTTTTTTTGTAGCATAGTTTTACCTTTTTACTTCTCATTGTATTTTGAGGGTTTTAATGCAGGAGCTATAATATATCCTTTTTGAACCCTTGAGTTCCATTAATGGATACAGTGAACATAGTCTTCTCTTCTCTTGCCTTTTTTTTTTTTTTTCTTATTTGTTTCTTTGACAATGCGATGATTGTTCATATAGTTTAAATGCAAAGGGCTCGCAATATAATTGGAGGACCGCTGATCATAAAAAGCTTTCTTGGTGCAATTTTTTCGGTCAAGATGTTCTATCCATTTCTAACTTGAGATAGACGGTTCTGTTTTTTATGATGGGTATCCGACAATAAAGAAAACCTAACACTAAAGCAATCCTGGCGTAATATGCATAAAAGAAAACGAAAAGAAAAGTCTCTTGCTGTCACAATTATTTTAACTTGCTGGTAAAGTGTGCTATCACCACATACCACACACGTATTCGTGTATAAATTGAGACCAAAAAATCTTAAATAATGTCTACTTCTAACAAAGCCAAAAATACATGTCGACAATTGAGATTCATATCATCTAAAGCAACAGTCAAGATATGAATAGCTAGTTATTTGTTGGTAGTGTTTTAGTTTGTTATTCATTATTATATGTATCGGTATTCACTTTTTCTTATAATCAATTCTAAAAAGGAAAGTTGAACATTTTTCAATAATTATTATGAATGATTGTAGAAAAAGAATGAATTAATTATGCCCAATTCTACTTTTAATTAAAAATAAAAAAGCACACCGACATGAAGATAGGTAAGTGGGTGAAGTTTTAAAAGGTAAGATTCCAAAGGTAATCTAGTGTGGCTAGTCACCTCGTGTGGGTAGAGAGGCTATGAAAAGTTGAATTGATAAGCAAGAAGGAGAAGATCTTTACGGCAACAAGGTGACTAATTACAGTCAACATGTTTGCATACGTTTGAAATACATAAAGCGTGTTTCCAACTCTAGTTGCAGCCCGCGGGCAACTTCAGAAGTAATCTCCCTTGACTTTCCTCAGTGCCATTAGAATATACCTTCTTTTTTGGTTTATCATGAAACTCCTAGACAAGATCCAAACATTCGGACACTGCAATTATTAAACTACCATTAGCGATTCCACAGCTTTGCCTTTTCTCCTTGAGCCGTAATTTTCTTGACCAGACGAGAACTACTTCTTTTTCCTTTTATTTTTCTTTCTCAAGCCCAATGAACCTAAAAGTACCATTGACCATGGCTTGAAGGACTTGTCTATTGATTGTAAAAATTCTTTTATGGGTTGAAGTAAGCTTTATGCTAGTGGATATGCTAAATTTACTATTGCTCTCATCACATATGAATTTCAACAATCTTGACATGATTATTCGCTTTTTACCAAATTTTAAGACAATTCTTTTATTACTTTGCTCATTTATATTGATTATATTTTGCTTCCTAGGAATAGTTAAATCACCATCTCATATGTGAAAGTATACCTTAATTGTACCTTTTTATGAATGACCTTATAGGAAAAATGTATAAAGTTTCCCACTTTAATTGAACTTGTGAGGAAATACTAAAAAACCAACAATATAATTTGAAACACAAGTAAAAAATACAAATATCATAATCAACACAAGAGAATTTTTTACATGAAAAACTCCCTCAATGTGAAGGATAAAACCATAAGACCAACCACAAAGTCTGCCTAAAACTTCACTATAAAATTTTTAGATTTACAACCCAATCAAGTTCTTAACAATATTAATAGGACAAAGATTTATTAATCCAATAACAAAAAAATCAATAATTGATAGTAGAGAATAAGTTGTAGACAATAACTTAACCAAGAAAAGCTAAAGAAAAATCACCTAGATTTTCAACCAAAATCTATTGATGTAAAAAGCTCCAAATGATGACCCAATTCACAATGAAGACACCCAATTTTGAACCAATTAACAATAATCAGCTTAATTGGACCGTGAATTGACGTTAATCAAGTGTTTAATCAGCTGCTGTGCAAGACTTTTAATTCATACAAAAATCTTGCTTTTTTCTATCTTTTCTCTCTCTTTCTATTTTCTTTTTTGATGGCTACATATTAGAAAAAACCTCTCTTTGTTCTTTTTAAACCTTAGGAAAACATTACCTTAAAAGGACGTGAAAATGAATACTAAATATAGGCTGGATCAACCCAACAATTCTCCCCCTCCAATCCAATTAGGGAGATTTTCATCAATTTCTCAAGTAAAATCCAAGTTGGCTACATGCCAACAAAATTCAAATTGTTCTTGCCAAAGTGCCTTTGTCATCATATTAGAACCATTATCCTTAATATGTACCTTTTTAAGCTTAATCTCTCTAGTTTTTATGATATCTTGTATCTAATGATACCTTACATCAATATGCTTTGATTTTTTATAAAAAGTAAAATTCTTAGCAAGACATAGAACTTTGACTATCGCATAGTAACACATACTTTTCTTACACGAAACCAAATTCTTTTATAAATTCTTTCATCTAAAGAAACTCTTTATATGTTTATATTGCTCTAATAAATTTTGTCTCCATTGTACATAAAGTAATACATTTTCAAAATCTTAATTGTGATGCCATAACTTCCTCTTAAAACTTAATCAAATAACATGAAGTAGATTTTCTATTATCAATATCTCTAACCATGTCAAAATTTATATATCCAACAAGAATAAGCTTTTTACTCTCAAATGAAAGTTTCAAACTAGAAGTACCTTGAAAATACTTTAGAACCCACTTTACTACATTTTAATGTTCCTTTTGAGGATTAGAAGTGAATCTGTGAACTACTCCTATTGTCTAAGCTATATTTGGCATTATATAAATCATTGCATATACTAAAGAACCAACAACAAAAGTATCATTGCATATACTAAATAACCAATAACAAAAGTATAAGGAACTCTCTTCATATCTTTTACCTCTTTCTTATTGAGCATAAAATGCGTGACAAAAGACATGTTCACCACTTTACCTTTATTCATATAAAATGTTTGAAGTACTTTCTTGATGTATTTCTATTAAAACAACCATAATCTCTTAGCTTTTCTATCACAATTAACTTTCATATCAAAAATTTGCTTCACTGAACCTAAGTCTTTTATTAAAAATAACTTACTTAACTATTGTTTGAACTTTTCAATTTTTATAATATTTTTACTAACTATAAGTATGTCATCTATATAAAGTAGTAAAATAATAAAATCATCTTATAAGAATTTCAGCACAAACAGAAAATGATCAAAATTTGTTTTCATATAAGCTTACTCCCCCGTAAAAGACTTAAATTTTCGATATCATTATTTTAATAGCTATTTTAAGCCATATAAACTTTTCTTGTTTTTTAACTTAGAAGCATAGTTTTCTTACCCTTTTCTTTAAAACCCTTTGGCTATTTCATATAAATTTCTTCATTTAGGCCATAACAAAGGAAAACAGTTTTTACATCCATTTATTTAATTTCAAGGTTAAGACTACTAGTCAATCCCAAATCACTTAAAATGAAAACATTTTTACAATAGATGAGAATATCTCATTATAATCAATTCCCTTTTTCTAATCAAAACTCTTAACAATTAGTCTAGCTTTGTATTAAGGTTATGAAGACTTTTCATCATATTTCAATCTATAAATCTAGTGATTTTTCAAAGCTTTTTGCCATTAGACAATATCATCAACTCAAACATTTGATTATTATGTAAAGATTTTAACTCATTTTGCATTCCAACAACCCATTTTTTCTTATTCATATCCTTTGATGCTTTTTCAAAGCTTTAAAGCTTACCTACATTAGTCAACAATAGATACTCAATAAAGTATCTAAAAGATGGATAAAAATCTCTAGTAGACCCCCCTTCAATGGTGGAACTATAAATGGATTCTACTAAACATTGGCAATATTATTTATCTATACCTTATTGATCATTCTGAATTTGATCTTGAACATTATGTTAAATATCACTTTCACCTTGTTCCAGCAATTAACTTTGTAGATCATTTGAAGGAACAATATTAATATCAATACCAATCTTAAAGTCTTGTAACATATTCTTCTCTTTTTTACCAATGTTTGTTATATTTTGATTTTAAAAAAATATAACATCATAACTTCTCACAATTTTCTTCATAACTAAATCATAAAACCTATAGCAAAATTCATGAGAACCATAACTAAAAAATATACATTCTCATATTTTGAAATCTAACTTAGACCTCTCACTTTTTAGAATATGAGCAAATATTTTACAACCAAATACTCTTAGATAGTTATAAAAAACATCATTGCCAAACCAAATTTTATTTGATATATTATCATCTAAAGTAACAGTTGGAAATAAATTAATAATATAAGCTACTATAAGTAATGTCTAACCCCAAAATGTCTTTAGGATGTTAACAACTAAAAACATACATCTAACTCTCTCAACTAATATCATGTTTATTCTTTCCACTATACCATTCAATTGAAGTGTTTTAAATGTACTTTTTGATTTCAAATACCATGTTATCTATAATACTCATCAAATGGTTTGATTTATTCACTACCATTGTCTAGTTGAATGCATTTTAACTTCTTTCCAATTTGTCTTTCTATTGAAACTTAAAATTACTTGAACACATCTAGCATATGGTGTTCTAATGCCAAGATATAAACCAAAACCTTTCTTAAATTCTCATTAATAAAGGTTACAAAATAGGTTGCTTTAGCAAGCATCCTTGGGGTAATTGAGCCACAAACATTTAAGTGTATTAACTTTAAGAACTTTAATTTTCTTGAAGGATGGTGACTATAGAATAAAACTTTCTTTTATGTTTTCTAGTTAAACAATGTGTACACTTCTTAAAGTTTGTACTCTTAACTCCAATTCTTCTTTAACAACACATTTATGTCTTTCTCACTTATGTGACTTAACTGTTTGTGTCATAAACTACATACATTCTCATTTTCTACTACATTACAAATATTCTTGAAAATCTTGGCATGAAAGAAATGTAAAGAAGACTCTTTCAATAACAGATAATAAAAACTCATTAAGGGTTCATTACAAATATTCTTGAAAACCTTGGCCTGAAAGAAATATAAAGAAGACTCTTTCTTATCTCTAACCATAACTAATGAACCCTTAATGAGTCTTCATTGTCTGTTATTGAAGATATTGCAAAAAAACTTTATTATTAAGCTTTCTAATAGAAATCAAATTCAAACAAATTTATGGTATATGTTTGACATTTTTAAGAACCAACTTGGATCCATTATGAGTCTCCAAGTACACATCTCTTATACTTGTAACTTTAGCTAAGCAATCACTATTTATCTTTAATGTGCTAAAGTTTCATGGAGTATAAGAAGTAAAGAACTCCCTCTTAGAGGTGACATGAAGGGAAGCGCCACTATCATTTACCCAACTTGTCTCATTGCATGTAAAATTCACATCATTATTATAATACACAACAATAAGTTCATTAATGATTGCTACAACTTAATCATTATCATTGTTATCCTTCTTCTCTTTGCTTTCATTAACATTTTTCTATGCATTTCTACTTTTATCATTCTTCCTTTTATTTGTCAATTGGAAGAAATTTTTCTTGATATGACCCATCTTGTCATAATGATAGCACCTTACATTTTTATGCTATGATTTCGACTTGTTTCAATTTTTGTTATTACTTCTCGAACCTCTACTTTGACTTCTTTCTCTATTTTTAACAACCAAAGCTTCAAAATAAAACAAAAAATCCTAACTCTTTCTTATCATCTCTTCATTCAAAACACTACTCTTGGCAAAATCCATATTGATAATACCATTGGGAGCAAAGTTACTCATTGACATACAAAATATCTTCTAAGATTTTGAAAAAGTACCAAGTAGTCAAAGTCTTCGTGCCTAATCTTCAAATTTCATATTCATGGCTAAAAGTTTATATGAAATTCCCTAAAACTCATTCAAGTGATCAAATACGGATTGCCTATCTTTGTATCTCAAGCTAGTTACTTTATCAAGTATATCTTATTATTTTTAGTCATTCATGCATATAATGATTAAAGCTTATCTTAGCTTGTGTTTCTTTATTGATGTGATTCAAAATATTCTAATCTATAAATTGTTGAATGAACCTACATACAACTTTTCAAGAGTCCAATCAACCTCACTTATGTTGTTTGGGCTTATTCATTGAACATTGGTAAGTGGCAATGCTTCACATAAAGCAAATCTTCTATCTTACCCTCCAAAAAATGATAATTTCTTTCATTCAAACTAATCATCTTATTAATATTTAGTTTCATTGTTCAATAAAATCCAAAAAATAAACAACCATAACCTAGGCTCTAATACCACTTTAATGGAAAAAAAACATATAAATTTTCTCACTTTGATTGAGCCTTTGAGGAAATAATAAAACACCAATAACATAGTTTGAATTACAAGTAAAAAATGCAAACACCATAATCAACAAAAAATATTTTTTTTTAGTGAAAAACTCTTCCAATGTGAAGGATAAAAACCATGGGACTAGTTATGGAGTCCACCTAAATCTTCATTATATAAATTTTCAGGTTTATAACCCAATCAAGTTTTTAACAATATCAACAAGATAAAGATGTACTAATCAATAATAATGGAATAAATAGTTGATAATGGAGAATAAGTTGTAGACGACAACTTAATCAAGAAAAGTTAGAGAAAAATCACTCAAATTTTCAAGTAAGATTTGCTAATGTAAAGAGCTCTAAATGGTGATCTAATCGTTCTTAATGAAGAACACCCCATTTTGACCTACTAACAAAATTAGCTTAATCAAACCATAAATTAACTGTAATCAAGCATTTAATCAATTGTTATATAGGGCTTTTAATTCCTACAAAAATCTTGCTCTTATCTTTCTTTCCTTTCACTCTTTTTTCTTTTTTTATGGCCACACACTAAAAAAATCTCTCATTCTTTTTTTTTTTAAATGTTAGGGCAACATCTTAAGAAGACCTAATAATAGATCCTAAATGTAGGCTAGATTGACCTAACAAGACCTTAGATAATCAAACTTCTTCCTTAACATTGAAATTACATGCTCCCTACACAGGATTTGTTTGAGTCAGCAAAAGTATACCTTGGAGCACATATCTTAGGCAAGATTGGCAAGCTTCAAGCTTTTTATTACCCTAATGGAGCTAAAAAAGAAATTTACTATCATTGAACACAATGCTAGGTCAACATAGGAGCTCAATGATTTGCCACTTGAATATCCCTTAACTTATTAGAGATTAGTCAAAAAATTAATTTATCTAACACTCACTAAACCTAGTATTACTTTCCTTATATAGTTGCTAAGTCAATTTATGCATATGCCAAAGCAATCACACATAAAAGTAGTCATGAAGGTAATTGGATATCTTAAGAGCTCTAGGCCTTGGACACTTGCTCTCATCTTCATCCAAACTAGAACTCAAGGCATATTGCTATTTTGATAATAGTACTTGTCCTATGACATTAAGATCAACCACAAGATTCCACATAATGTTGGGAAATTCCTTCATATCTTAGTAGTCAAAGAAGTAGCCAACCATTTCTTTTTCTTTTATGGAAGCTAAATAGTAAGTCATGCAAGTCACTACCTATGAAATAGTTTGGATCATGAGATTACTAAAAAATTTCAACTTCCATCTTTGAAAGTCAGCCTTATTATTCTTTGATAATGAAGTAGTAAAGAAAATTGGAACAAATCTAATTTTTCATAAAAGAATGAAACACATTGAAGTCAATTGTCACTACGTAAGAGAAAAGTTACAGCAAAGAATCATTGCAACACAACACATCTCAACTAAAGAGCAACTTGTGGACATGTTTACTAAAACAACATCTTCTTTCCAAGCTTGGAGTATTTAACCTATTCAAATCTTCAACTTAAGGAAAAGTGTTGATGAAATTTTACACCATGATATATGTTGTCAAATATATATTTTGTCACTAATGTAAATATTTCCCTATATATTGTGCTTTCCAAGTATGTAGCATCTCTAGTCTATATAAAGACCCTCAAATTTTATAATTAAGACAAGATAGTATTGATACAACAAGGTTCTCATACTCATAAGGTTTTCATTTTGTGATATTAAGAAAAGTATCATTCCAAAGCAATTTGTGCCCAAAATATGTTAAAAAGAGAATGACTTCTTTATGCATGTAGATGTTAAAGAGATATAGGCATCATCACATACAATGAGAATATTAAACAAAGATATTTTTTTAATAATATAAAATGCTCATCGTTTATGACATATCCTTTTGCTTCAAGTATGGGAAATTACTACAACACTTAAAATATAGACTTTGATATGAGGTAAAAAATTTATTTATTTATTATCGAAATTTATAATTAAGAAACGAGACGTTCACGTCTAAACTGAAAACTAAACTATGATATTATATATGACATACTCTTTTGCATTGTTTTCTAAATTTTATTAGGTATTATTTCTTGCTAGATCTGGTAAACGTTTGTGGGTGTTCAACTGTTCATCTTTGTTGCCTGTGAGGACAGAAGACGTGCTTCTTGGTTTTTCCAAATCGGGTAGTCAAAATTTGGCCGTTATTTTGTAAGGTTTACGTATTGGTGAGAGAAGCATGGCTTACACATTTAACATGCTCAACTGCATATTCCGGCGTGAATCGAAAAGGATTGCAGAGTGCCTCTATTTCTACTCCTACCTAACATCTTGACGTCAAAGATCATAGGTTGAATAATCTATGACGGATTCCAATCAAATCTTTGCTCCAGAATTGATCAATCCTTGCCTCCAACGTAGCTGCAAATTTGGTCGAGACAAAATATTATGCTCGCGACTAATACCTTCCACGATTAAAATAGAATATTTTGACATAACAAGGGTCGATAGTTGAAAGTTATTCCACCTACTTCTCACTCTTGAATGACTCAGTAATTTTTTTTGTTTAAGTTTAATTAGAAACATAATTAAGGAAATTTGAATTTAGAATACTTGTTTTGCAAGATCTCTTCCCTGAATCCTTTTTGTCATTTTGACTATACCCTAGAAGGTGCCTCAGTAATGTCCTTTTTTTTTGTTTGGTATATTTGGCATGATCTCAAAGAGATGCTGAAATTAATACCAAGTATTCATATTTAGAAACTATGTTAGAAAAGATTCACTCATCAACTCAAGGTTGGAAGCTTCCTTTTCTGCCATTTTTTTTTTTTTTTTGCAAGAACAACAAACCCAACCCCCCCTCCCCCTCCTCCTCCTTCCCCTTCTCTGAAACGTCTTAATCGCTTCTGGAAAAAGAGCTTGGCATTCCAGTGGCTTGCTTGGAGATACGAAAATGTCTGGAAATTGCCGTTTGATTCCAAATTGACTTCCTGCCGTTGCGTGCTCTCTGGAACACAGGCAACCAAGATCTGCAAAGAAGAAAATCTGGTTTGATGTCAACCTCAATTCTTGTTTTTCCTCCCATGAATCTCAATGTTGAAGAACAAAGCGATTCGATTTTTGAAGATTCAACCATACCACAAAAAAAATCTTGAAGATCCTTTCGATGAATTTTCAGATTTTGATCATTTCCACAGAAGATTTTTCAAGTAGCCTTTCTGGTTAAAAGCGACAGTACATGGATTTTGACCATCTTCGTCTCATATTTGCGTACAACGATCTCTAGTTTAAATGGACATAAAATTATCATATAACGGTCTACTCTTCTATAGGCTGGACCACAAGACTGAAGACTTCCGGGGGTTGATTCAGATCTTCAGACAGATACTTAGCACAAACATGACAACTATGTAGAATTTAATCGTTTCAATCCAATAGCACATGCAGTCCATTACGTTGGCGGAGAAAATAGAAAGATGAATCCGGATCGGTTAGGAATTCGGTGAGGGTGGCTTTCAAATCTCCATGATCACGATATTGCATGCATAAACATACAAGAAAGTATATTGAGTAAATTTCAAAGCTCGAACGAGCACTGCCATGAAGGAAGAAAATAAGAAAATGAACCCAAGAACTTTTCCTTCCGTATCTTTGAATCGAGATATACGTTACATCATGAGGATATTTCCTAGGCAAACACCCAAGGCCTAAAACTCTCCCTTATAAATACGTCTCAAGCAAACACCGAAGATCTTAAATTCTCCTTTCTAAATTCCTCTCAAGCCAACACTGAAGATCTTAAACTCTCCTTCAGAAATACCTCTCAATCTTGCTGACCCTCTATCGCTGTTAGCACCATCATCCATATCTTGTTGTTGTTGTTCTACTATCGTTTCTTCTCTTTCTCTCTCTCAACAATGCTTGAAAAATTCCCAATCATAACTTGCTTCATAGTCATAATTTCCATGTACATAAGCCCTTCGATGTCAAGACACCATTCCCCCGAGCGGCAAAACGTTCCTATCCAAAACGGGCTTCGTGTTGACCCTGAAGCCATTGAGTTTGCCTCAAGTGACTTCGGCAATATTGTTCTAGAGGCCCCTACCGCTGTCCTGGACCCATCCTCCATAACCGATATTGCGAGCTTAATAAAATCTTCCTACAGTAATTCTACTTGTTTTAATATCGCTGCGAGAGGCGTGAGCCATTCCGCCCACGGACAAGCACTGGCTCGTAATGGGGTCGTAGTCAACATGACATCATTGGAGAACCGAATAAATGGCTCTGGAATAGCGATCTCGAAGAGCGCTTCGCTGGGCTATTACGCTGATGTCGGGGGCGAACAGCTTTGGATCGATGTGTTGCATGCAGCAGTAGAACAGGGGCTCACCCCAGTGTCGTGGACCGACTATTTGTATTTGACGGTTGGTGGGACGCTGTCCAATGCAGGGATCAGTGGGCAAACCTTCCGCTACGGTCCTCAGATCAGCAATGTGTATGAAATGGATGTTATCACAGGTATGAACCCTTTGCCATGTTCACATTTCTTTCTCGAATGAGTTTGAGAAAACGTTGCGCTGGTCCTGTTAATAATACATCCTGTCATAGCCTCAAGTACTGACAAGTACAGGGAGTCTTTTCAGTTGTTTAAATTTTTGTTTGTTTGGTTAAATAAGTTCGTAACCATTGCAATCTATTATAAAATCTTAACTATGATGTAAAAGATACAACTTGTGGTTATGTATGAACAAATTTTTCATTTTATTATAAAACATTTTTAAAAAGAAAATAAACTTTTTTAACAATAACATAATTTATGTAACTTTTTACCTTACTATATATGTATGCAACCATATATTCAGGGTTTAATCATACAGTTTGTTCTTGTTTGATTTAGGAAAGGGAGATTTGGTGACTTGCTCTTCACAGAATAATTCAAATCTCTTTTATGCTGTTCTTGGAGGTTTAGGCCAATTTGGGATAATAACCAGAGCAAGAATTGCCCTGGAACCAGCACCACAAAGGGTAAGTACAAAGCATATCAACTCATATTTGTCCAATTTTCCCACTCCTTACTACTCCATAAAGTGTTTTCCATTATACATCACAAAAGCTCATGCGCAAGCCATAATTGCCACTTTTAACTAATTGGGTTGTGAACTTGTTTGAAGACCATATTGGTTCATGTACTTTATAGTGACTTCGATGCATTTTCGAGAGACCAAGAAAGTTTGATCTCAATCAATGGAAGGGATCGACAGGATGCCCTTGATTACATGGAAGGTTTTGTTCTCATGAATCAAGGTTCTTTGAGCTCTCCAAATGATTGGAGGCTGTCATTTTTCCCACCAGAGGATCACGCCAGAATTATTTCTCTCATTACCCATTATGGAATCATCTATTGTATAGAACTAGGCAAACACTATGATAATAGCACTGCCAAGTCCATGGAGGAGGTACAATGATCGATCCCAAGTTACTCTTTTGAAATTTTTTTCCACTTTATTAGTAACTCACTCTCTTCTTCATGCTAGGGACTCCAAGTTTTGCTCAACCAATTGAGCTCTGTCCCAGGCTATATTTTTGAGAAAGACATTTCATATGTAGATTTTATTGCTAGAGTTGAAAATGAAGATCAACAAAAGCTTGCTCATCCATGGCTAAATCTCTTTGTACCAAAGTCCCGCATCTCTGATTTCAATACTGGTGTTTTTGAGGACATTGTTATGAAACGGAACATCACAACAAGCCTTGTCCTCCTCTACCCCATGAACCGAACCAAGTAAGTCTTCTAACTACCCTATAAAAGTGCAAGCACAAAATCATTTTGTTGGGTTTTGTTACCTGTATTTTACTTCAGTATGTTTGCTGTTTTTTGTGGTGGTTTTACTACTACTTTGATTCTTCAATACATTTAAAGACATGCTATTTGAATGAACCATTAAATGAATGAAATCACAGGTGGGATGACAAGATGTCTGCAGTTGTCACTGATGAAGAAATTTTCTACACAGTAGGGTTTTTACATTCAAGCGGGTTGAATGAATGGGAACCCCTTGAAGCACAAAACAAAGACATACTACAATTTTGTGATAATGTGGGTATCAAGTTCAAGCAGTATCTTCCCAACTACGAAACCAAGGAGGCATGGCAAAACCATTTTGGGATGAAGTGGCGAACTTTTCTGGAGGCAAAAACTGAATTTGATCCAAAAAGGATACTATCACCAGGACAAAGAATTTTCAATAACAATTAAGGCACCAAGTACAAGCAATTAGAGTTATATTAGTTTTTTAGTAGAAACAAAATAAAAAGGCTTTATATTTCAAATTGTGTGTCTTATACAAATGGTATCATTCATGTCACATCGAGTAACTTGTATTTCCCAACACATATTTTGTGTTTCCAATAAGTTAAGCACTAATTAGAAAGAAAAATAATTTTCTCTTTTTTTTTTGTACCATTATTAGACTTACATTTCTGATACTATTTTAATTGATTGAACTCCCATAATATTGAACACAATATTTTAAGCTCCCACCACACCAAAAAAAAAATAAAAAAGGCAGTTGGTTGCATAATTATTATGGATTGCTAGTCAATTGATATAATCTTGGACGGGTTGAAAATTCAAATCCTATCATCCAAAACAGAATCCGTATAAAGCTAAGACAATTACCAATACTGGAGGCAGTTCCACACCTATAACTACAAAGTTAAGAAGTCAACAAAGATGGCTGATGAAGATCAATTCATGGAAGACCAAAGACTCAGTAAATGAGTATCCCACACGCGTTTCATAGGAGAAGGAAAAGGTGGGACAGGTACAAATTCTAAACAACCATCCCAATAACTGAAAAGTTAATAATTATGGATATTTTCAAAAGATTTTATTCTTTTTTTATAAAGATATGACTATATCCTTTGAAAGAAAGACATGAACCTTATATAGTCTTGTGAATTTTTTTTTTTTTGAATGATAACTTTTTCTTCAACTTATGGACCAAACTTGTGAATACCCTGATAAAATTTTAAGACATTATTGTAATTGGTATCAAAATCTTAGAACTTTGAAAAGATTGTAATTAAGTTATGTTTGTAATTTATCAATGTAATTAAAGTATGTTTGTAATTTATTGATGTAATTAAAGTATTTAATTGTATTTTTATTATTACTTTGTGTTGTTTTGTTTTGTTTTGTTTTGTTTTTAGTAGTTGTGAAACTCATATGTCTATAAATCTTATAAAGTTTTTATCTTCTGGTAAGACTTGAAGCCTATAATGATGTAGTCGACATTTAGCAAACTTTGGTTGCATGCACCAAAAAAGTGTTTCGTTAAGTAATAAAAAAATTAGTTGCATATTTTCTTTGGTAAGTAATGATAATTATAAGCATGTGTCACATATTAATAAAAATCTAAAAATAATGTCATAGTAGTGTTATTCATGATAATATTAGTGATAGTATAAATTTTGATTAAATAAAATTAAGATGTCCAAAAAATTAATTAAAATTATGCAAAGTATCTAAGAAAACTATATTTTATCAAAACATTATATCTTATCTTATTTTAATTGATATTCTATCCTATCTTTGGTCTTCTAGTATCCCTAGAAGCTCAATCCTAACAGTCCCTGTTCCTTTAATTAACCCTTGTCCTCAAGAGTTAACTTGGGCTAAGCCAGATCCTAACACTTGCTCTAGTTTGGTTTTCAGAATTCTTCCCTTCAGCTGCTGACACTGTTTTCAGTGCAGATTCCTTGTCAAGCTCGCAAAAGGTCCTGCCAGAGACAACTTAAGCAAGCGAAAATATAACCTAGGCGTGGCAACAAAGGCAACTAAGTTAGACACATATTCCAGCAAACCACAGACCAAAAGCAAAATGGATCCCGAATTCATGCCATGAAGATCTTAAAGTAAAAAGCTATAAAGAATTAACGAGACATTGGACAAAGTAGAATAAATTTCAAGGGACTCCAAAATCGGCTTTGGACCTCTCCCTCCCCCTTTCAGTTAGATCCAAAGTCCACTTTGTAAAATAAAGAAATAAACAAATCCGCAGATTAATTTCAACAGTGAAGTTGAAGTAGGTGAAACAATTATATTAACATATCCCAAATGGCTGACTGCCTGGTATATGAAACTCGTTCTTGGCCAAATGCAGAGTACGTTACACTATTCTCATATAAAACCCTGTTTGTCAACTCCACCGAAATTCCAAAAGAAGCATCATTGTTCGAAACCAGTCCATATCAGTGGCACCTATGTGCTCCGAAGAACAGACCTTTTTTCTGTCTTTGAATTGTTTCGTCTAAGTCTGTTCTTGCTCCGACGACTTCTGTCTTTGAATTTCTTCATTCTCAATATGGAAGGATATCTCCTGAATTTCTTCACGCCTTATATGAAAAGATGTCTCCTTCGTTCAGTGTGCTGATTAGATTCCAAGTTACTGCCATCATCACCAAGTGCTCTTTTCCTGCCCAAGTTGTGAGGATTCATCATTCAATCTGTTGCAAGAGCCAAAAAATTTTAATTGCGTTTTCTTTCTTTTTCTTCCTGCTTTCTTCACTGGAGCTCTGTTTCTTGCTCCAATGACTTCTGTCTCTTGAACTTCTTCACGCCTGACATGGAAAGATGTTTCCTTCATTACCGGTACCAATTACATTCCAGGTTTCCTCTGTCATCATGAAGGGGTCTCTGGGCAAGTTGAGTGTCCTTCGGTAGATACATCTGAGTAGTCCTCAACATTCCGAAGGACATTAACCACGTTGTGAGGATTCATCATCAAATCTATTGCTTTTCCTTCCTGCCCGAGGACCAAATGTACTCTACAACTAACAAGTACGGGCACATCTGCTTCATAACGAAAACAAACTTGCATAGTATCCCACTTTAGCTTAGAAGATTCAAAACTTCGGAAAAACAAGGCTATATTCTCTGGCCTGGGAAAAAATGCTTCCTTTGTCTGACATATTCATTAACAGATTCCGGAAGGATTTCCAAACCATCACAGATAACATCAGTAAAACATTTATAGGACTTATTCATATCTACTTTTCCAACAACAGCACAGAAGGCAATTCGTATTATGTCTCCCTCCAAATTGGGAAGGTCAATAATGTCTATTTCACATGAGTTACTATTTGTAGTTTTTTTTATAGCTGAACCAATCTGGAACCTCATGTCCTGTACATAAGACTTATACCATCGGGGGCTAAGGATCCTGTTCACAAAGAAGTTAGAGAAAAATCAAGGTGCATACAAAATGCATAGAGCAACAAAAACACACACTCAAACATGTGTACACCAGAATAAAACATACCTCACATAACAAATAAAATTGTATATCATTCTCGATGTCTTTAAGCAGATGGCAGTTACCCAGTTCAAGAAAAGCAATCCATGGTGAATGGCATGTACAAAGCCGAAAATTTTCCAATGACTCGCAAATAGTTGCAATGCAACAACCTAGGCAAGGAGGAAGTCTTGAAATTTGTTTAAGATTCCGGCTATATGAGAGGAAAAGTCCACGCAGATGACAGCAATCTAGGATGCAATTTGGAAGACTAATTACATTGGTCTCTGATAGAGTTGAGTTAGCCAATAGAGAATAGCCTCTTGATTTCACAGGGAAGGTACGACCAACATTACAAACATTAGAATTTATTTGTGGCGATAGTAGAAGAGATTCTGCACTTGATGAAGTTTCACATTCCATTCTAAACTCGACAGAGCACCCTGATTGCGGTGGATAGATCATATTCAATAAACTATCAACGATTGTGCAACCCCTTAGATGTGGTTCCCCTGGTTGAATGAATTCCCAAGATGAAGGAAATTCTTCTGTACATCTAGTTACAAGTGTAGCGTTCAATAATCCCAATGGACACTCGATTTCCAGAAAGTGCCTGAGCCTGGGGCAGTCGACAAAGGTAAGTGCAGAAGATGAAGACCTCATCTTAAGGCTTCTCGGCAGGCTCTTAAGATTTAAGCATTTAGCAAACTGCAACCATCTAAGCTTTCATGAGATCCAACAGAAGGATCAACCATAACCAAATTGTCACAAACACGGACAACCAAGTGCTATAAATTTGGGATCCTTGATATATCAGGGAGTTCTGTCAAGAAATTACAATTAGATAGCCCCATGTATATCAAGTTCTGAAAAGTTTGTAAAGTAAAAAAAAAAGACAAATTAACTTTAAAGAAGCTTACACTAGAGAGGGAAATATCAAAAAGAATAATTCTTCTTGCATTGTTTGAAATATCTTGAAGGTTGGTCCATGTATGTTTAATGTGATTAAATTCTTTCTATGAAAATTAAATGGTAAAAATTCTTTAAGAAATTCAAATCAATTAAGTATTCTTAACTCATTAGTGTGGAAATTAAGTGTTGTTGAAAATCTTCCATTACAATTCAAATATAATCTAAGATTTCTCATTTTCTTAAACATCTTAGGATTCAAGCATATTATATCTTCTTTAGGAAAATCTACCAATATGCCTTAAATTGTTTTTGTTCCCTAACAAAAAAGAGAAGAAAAAAAAAACATAAGTAGTCCAGTAACAAATGGCAAGCATAAAGTTTTCACAATTTTCACAATGTATATATAGTTTTAAAAATAAAATATTACACTTATCTGCATTAAATTTTTGATCATTTGTAAAATATCTTTTTGAACTATTAAATGTGACATTGTATTTGTCATTTCTAACTTATATAAATGAAAAATGCATATATGACTTAACATAAGCTTTTTGTTTAAAATGTCTGAATTATCCTACTAATATGCACATGACTAATATATAAACTTTCATTCAAATAATTTTTTTTCTTTTTTCTTTTTTCTTTTTCACATGCACATATACTCATTTATAACAGGTGTACATAAATGTGTGTAATTTCTCACCTTTTCCATTGAAAAAGGAATTGTAATTTGTGAAAATGTTTAATTATGAAAAAAGAAATGAATTTAAAATTGAAATATCTTTTAAAAGTAACTGTTATTGTATTCTAGTTGAACTATTTCTTTGCTCATATTTTACAATAATTCATGCACTTTCAATAGTTCATCCTTAAGAAGATCTTTTATCAGTCACTTATTTATTAATACTTTAATACCATCATATGGAAAGAAACTACACTTGTCTAATATTTCATAAACATAAGGTAGGTGCTTTCTAGTAAAAAAAGAAAAAGAAAAAAAATGCAATATCAGGAAAAATATATTTAATTATCATTCAATTTATCACAGGCCTAGGCCCATAACCATATTGCAATTTCCCGCAGATGGCTAAGACCCAAGGCAGGTGGAAGCTCACGTATCTTGGGTTGGGATCCTGAAAACATGAGAGCCCGTCCCATGTAGGAAGCCCCCATTTGGAAGTCCCAACTGATATGGCCGGCGAGAAGTACCATTTGTGATGCCAATGCCACCGCCGGCATTCTGGAAGGCTTGTGGATATTTTGTCATTTCCCTGTCTTGTTCGGCCTTGTCATTGTGCCATTTGTCGGATGTTGTCGTTCTCCGTCGTCTTGCAGTGTTGCCGCGAAAGGAATGATTCAGAAACTAGTGGGTGGCGAGATCTATGTAACATTTTTGGGAAATAGGTCCCAAAACAGATGCCTATTGAATCGGTGAAGAGGGGGGCCCAGTTGGACCGAAGGGGGGTGAGTATGCCCACCATTAGGTGGTCAGGCGATCGGATAGGGGTGGGTTCGTGTTTCCGGCGTCAGCATGTGCCTATCAGGCTCCATTCACCGGTGGGGCATAACGGAAACAGTTCTGACTCCCATATGGACCATCTCCTCATAATGGCTTGGATCAACAGAGATCTGGTCGACTCCGAGCACGAAAGAGAGGAACTGTTTCCGGCGTTTTTGTGCGGCTTCCTTTTGTGGGTCCGCTTCGTGTTGTGGGTTACTATGGGCGGCATTTGTCTTTTTTGTGAGAGCTATTAAACTTTTCCATGATCACGATATTGCATGCATAAACATACAAGAAAGTATATTGTGTAAATTTCAAAGCTCGAACGAGCACTGTCATGAAGGAAGAAAAACAAGGAAATGAATCGAAGACCTTTTCCTTTCTTATCTTTGGATCGAGATATACGTTACACCATGGCGATATTTCCTAGGCCAACACCGAAGAGCTAAAACTCTCCCTCATAAATACGTCTCAAGCAACCAGCGAAGATCTTAAATTCTCCTTTCTAAATTCCTCTCAGGAAAACACCGAAGATCCTAAACTCTCCTTTATAAATACCTCCCAATCTCTGCTGGCCCTCTATCGCTGCTGACCCTCTCCTTCTTCTTCTTCTTCTTCTATCGTTTCTTCTCTCTCTCACTCTCTCTATCTCACTCTCTTTCTCCCAACAATGGCTGAAAAATTTACAATCAT